>NKZI01002080.1:0-16121 GCA_002370645.1 Metschnikowia sp. 00-154.1 | reverse complement strand
AATGTCAGTTAAATCATTACGTCTAGTACTATTTTTATATGTACTATACATTCTAATCAAATTCAAGTTAACACTAATGTTCTTGCCGAAATACGGAGTCAAGGTACGTAGGTGTATTGTATGCAGACCAGCAATGTACTATATGCAGGTTACTGACGTGTTGAAAGGTTTCACCCGCCTTACACCTCATATAGAACTTTGGTCTTGTAAGGCACAACTTAGATACCCCTGTATATTAATATATATACTAAAACATAGGTTGAAAGTTCTTCAGGTTAAATTTATTAGATTTTATGATTCACTCTGATGGAGTAAATTTTTTTTGATCATGGCCCATGATTAAAACCCCGGAGGCGATTCATGATTATAAAGATTATCAAATTATAGTATATTTTTTAATTTGTTTTTTTCATGTGAATGTGAAGTGCTGACCCGTGTATGCAGGAACCAATTGTAGCAAAGCGGAATTGGGCAAGCCTCATAATGTTCTGAGAAATGAGTAAGTTCTGATTAGTCTTGTAAATGGGTATTGGCTTGAGGAGGAGTCAGGTTTGACTTTAAACAAAGTTTTACCAAGTCCACACCCAAAAGTAAGGAGTCCAAGCAATCCAAAGTATATATAGAAGAGATTTCGTTCTAGATTGAGCTGTATTTACGAGTAACCAGAATATCCCAGACTTCTTAGCACAGAATAGTAGCATAAATTATGGGCCTAAGAATCCCAAGGTCCAACAAAAGCCACCAGAAACTGCTCACGTGTAACTACACTCAAGTATATACCTATCTTGATGTTTCAACCTATGATTTAGTATATATTAATATACAGGGATATGTAAGTTGTACCTTACAAGACCAAAGTGCGAGATGTGTCGAAGTGGGTGAAACTCTTCACCCACCGTCAACCTGCATGTAGTACTCCACAGACGTGCATATAACATATCCACGAAGTACCTTAGGTCCGTACCTGCGAAGTACTCGTTGACATTTCTCCAATGGTCTCGCTCTTCGTCGAGTAATCACTAAAGCAGGCATATTTGCTATGCTTAATAAACTCGAATACTTCCTTTACCTTTCACCAGTTTTTCGCCTGGTATTCTAATCCCTTGTCATGAAAGGTGCATTTTTGGATTTTTTTCGTCGCTCAGACGCTGCGGTCTGTATATGACGCTCATCCCACTTACGGTGCTTTCTTCTCAACCCTTGACAAGGACTTCCGGAATCACCTTCTGCCTCTTCCTGAACGCCCCGCCCAGATGACACCCCCTCCTCCTGCACTGGTGTCATGAACGCCAAAGACTACTTTCGGCTCCATGGTCTCTTGACTTCAATCGACTCGGATCGTCGACCTCAGTTTACAAGGGATATGTTCCATTCCATCGTGACCTTTCTTCATGTGGATTCTCACCCTTTTGGTTCCCCAACATCAGCGTTCGAATGCCTCGGCAAAAAATTGGAACAAAATTGTTTGAGACTGATCTTCGCCTTTACTGTCATCATAACCGCGACTGGCCGTCTCTCCTAGCTGTGGGAGAATGCATGCTCAAGGCGCTGTCTTACAAGTCAATTCAAAGGAAATCTCTATTCAAATCGCATCTCAGATACCTCACGTTTTCAGCATCCCATTTCGACTTTCCTGTTCCGATTGACTCCTATCCGTGATCCTGTGGACGCTATATAGCGTCTATTCCGCGGCAATTGTGACCTAAATGGCTTCTTTCGATAAATCTGAGACTTATTTTGACCGAAAACACAAGGACATTCACTTCCAATCTGATAAACGAATCTAGGTTGACATGAACAGCCCAACCGGGTTTCCAGATGCTAGGAATTCCAAATTTACTGACAATATTATCAAAGACATGGCTTTCGATTGTCCAAAACAAATCGACATCGAGGCTGAGGGGGATGTTAGATCCACCATAGACAAGGCTCTGCTTTTGAAGATATTATGAAGCCTCTCAAGTCCGAATATTGTTACAATGACCATTGCAAACGCTGTGTCATGACCATCGTTGTATGAAGTACTATGATGGTCTTTTCAAATGTTCTGGAACAATCCTTACTATTGTTCTAATGGAGAGTTTTTTGATGCCACGTTTCTCTCAAAGTCATTTAAGCCGCTTCGGCTCCTCTTTTGAGGAACCATCAACGAATACAAGTTTAGGCATAAATGTATTAAAGAACATATCACAAACTTTGTGCTACTTTAATAGACCAAACGTATCCAAGAATAAGTGGCAAAGACCTGCATAGAGCTTACCCAATTCGGTACCTATACAGTTCTAAGATTCAAATTATACTTGGTCAGCCAGCTATTGTCTAGGAATAGGTTGGGGTGCTTCTGTATATGCAGGGCACTATAATTATTATTCACCCATAAACCAATTATGAACTACTTCTTTAAATAGAAACAGGTAAAAAATGTATTGGACTAACCTAAAGGCCAGGGTCTTCCAAGCTGGGCTAGGACGCAGACAAAAAAAAAACTCTTTATGGAACGTTGAAGAAGGCGCCTTTTTCTGAACATGGTTGTCGGCATCCATTCCAAGTACTTGATCTTCTGTGCCAACTTGTCCTTGTTGAGGTTCTCCGAGGTGAATCTGGGAACGTGACTGACCCCTCTACCCTGGCTAGGGAAGTGGTAGTCACAGAACACGGATCTGAGACACTCGGTATGAACATTCTGGACGTCTTGCACCTTGAGGAATTTGGAACATTCTGTTTGCATCATTGGCCTTCTTGTCCTTTAAGAGACATTGCTCAGAGTCCTGTTTGGTTTGCTCCTGTTTGGATTGGACCTGGTTATGTTCCTGTCCATTTTGACCTTAAACTTGTCCCTGTCCACTTTGACCTGGAAGTTGGGTCTGGTTTGGACCTTGACCTTGACCATTTTGACCTGGAACTTGGGTCAGGTTCTGACCTTGACCTGGAATTTGGGTCAGGTTGTGACCATGGTCATGGCCCTGTTCAATTTGACCTTGTCCGTTTTGACCCTGGCTTTGACCTTGACCTTGTCCTGGGACCTGTCCTTGTCCTTGTCCTTGTCCTGGGGCTTGACCTTGACCTTGACCTTGTCCTGGGGCTTGACCTTGACCTTGACCTTGGCCTTGTCCTGGGGCCTGACCTTGGCCTTGTCCTGGGGCCTGACCTTGTCCTGGAGCCTGACCTTGTCCTTGTCCTGGGGCCTGACCTTGTCCTGGGGCCTGACCTTGTCCTTGTCCTTGTCCTGGCTTATTTTGACCTTGGCCTTGACCTTGGCCTTGTCCTGGGACCTGACCTTGACCTTGTCCTGGGATCTGACCTTGGCCTGGGATCTGACCTTGGCCTTGACCTTGACCCTGTCCATTTTGACCTGGAATTTGGGTCAGGTTTTGGCCTTGTCCTTGTCCTTGGATCTGGCCCGGGCCCTGTTCATTTTGGCCTAATCCGTTTTGATCTTGGCCTTGACCTTGGCTTTGGCCTTGTCCCGTCTCTTCACCTTGTCCCGGTTCTTGACCTTGGCCTTGTCCCGTCTCTTCACCTTGTCCCGGTTCTTGACCTTGACCTTGTCCCGGTTCTTGACCCGGTTCTTGACCTTGACCTTGACCCGGTTCTTGTCCCGGTTCTTGACCTTGACCTTGTCCCGGTTCTTGTCCCGGTTCTTGACCTTGACCTTGTCCCGGTTCTTGACCCGGTTCTTGACCTTGACCTTGTCCCGGTTCTTGACTTTGGCCTTGACCCGGTTCTTCGCCTTGACCCGGTTCTTGACCTTGACCCTGGCCTAGACCTAGACCTAGACCTTCATCTTGACCCTGGCCTAGACCCTGGCCTAGACCTAGACCTAGACCTTCATCTTGACCCTGGCTTTGGCCCTGGCTGTTCTCACCTGGGAAGGGAATGGAAGCGCCTTGTTTCTTGGGAGCGTAGTCACTCTCGAATTCGTCGGAGTTCCCGATTTGATCATTCTGGAGACCCATGGAGCCCTCATTGGGAATGTTCACATCCAGTGATTCTTCACCGGGGAACATAATCGAACCATCGGCTCTTCTAGCAAGACTAGACACGGCTTTGACCGATCCAGTGGGCATGGACAACACAGCAGATGCAATGAGGAATAAGGTGGAGTATTGCATGGTAAATAGTAGGAGTAGTAGTAGTAGTAGTGGTGGTGGTAATAGGAGTAGTTGTTGGAGTAGTATCTGGAGTAGTATCTGGAGTAGTATCTGGAGTAGTATCTGGAGTAGGAGTAGTACTAGTAGGTGTAGGTGTACTAGTAAGTGTAGAAGCTAGCAGTAGTAGTAGTAGTAGTGGTAGTAGTACTAGTAGGTGTAGAAGCTAGCAGTAGTAGTAGTAGTAGTAGTGGAAGTAGTAGTAGAAGTTGTTGTAGTGGTAGTAGAAGTTGTTGTAGTGGTAGTAGTAGGAAGTTGGGAGTATGAGGGGGAAGTAAAAAAGTAAGGAATGGAGGAAGGGAAACTAAGGCCCTTTTATAGATTTCCCCCTGGCTGTAAATATCTGTAGATGGCTGTACATACCTGTCTGTATATGTCTGTATATGTCTGTATATGTCTGTATATGGCTGTCTGTAGATGGTTGTCTTTACCCCTTTGCTGCACCGCTGCGCTGCACCACCCCTTTTTGTGTGCACCTTGAATTCTAGGCTTCTGGGCTTCTGGACTTCTTTGGGCCTGGAAGTCTGGGGTCTTCGTGGAGAAGGAGGCAGATGACGGAAAATGACGCAAGATGAAACATGGCTTGAATAAGACAATAAGACAATGCAAGGGGGAGCGTGGCCGCAATCTTAGTTGCAGCAGCCGCGCGCACTCATCCATACATTAACGACGTCACTGCCCCATTGCTTATTTGAAACAGCCAACGTCGACTGAAACATACTTCAACTGAAACATAATTCAACTGAAACATAGAATCATCCACTGCCTTGGTTCAAGGGTCTAGATCTGATGGGGGGCTATGTGCAGGTTTGGGATATACACAGATTTAGGTTCTACACCCTTTACCACCCCTAGACCACACGCTAGACGCTAGACGCTAGACCATACCCTAGACCACACCCTAGACGCTAGACGCTAGACCATACCCTAGACCATACCCTAGACCATACCCTAGACCATACCCTATACCATACCCTATACCATACCCTATACCATACCCTACACCATACCCTATACCCTATGCCATATAAACTATACCACACAGTCATATGGCAAGGTGATCTGGTCTCTGTTACAAATGTAAATTACTTGTACATAGGACACTCTAGGAGACTCTAGAAGACTTTAGGAAACCTAGATGTATATTATTAGAGGCTTGGACAAATACGTCATCTGTCTAGATGTGGTGACTCCTTTTTGACTCGGTTCGGACTGGTATGTAGGCGAAGCTAACGCTTACTGTAAGGGGTACATAAACGGATTGTGTCATAGTGCATTGAAGCAGGAATGTGTTTATTGTATGTGCGCGTGGTTTAAGTTTGACCTGTCTCATTCCTGTATGCTTCTGATGTAAGTGTTGTCTAGTTCTAGTCTAATTCTTGTCTATAACTTGTCTAGATTTTGTCTAATTTCTGTCTAATTTCTGTCTAATTCTCGTCAGATTTCCGTCAAAAGCTTGTCCAATTCTTCTTTTTCCTTTGTCTCTATGTTCCACACTGCCTACTTCTTATAATCTATACCATTAATTTCCTCATTCCCTTATTTCCATTTTTGACCCTTGTTCGGTCGGATTTCGCACCCTACGAATATCCTAAGCCCCCGGATCTTGCATACGGGACGCACATCAGACGCATTCCGGTCCAGCAGCCTGCATACAAGGCCAAAAGGGACCCATCACACGTCAATACCCCGTTGTATCATCTTTTAACAATCGAGACCCGGCTTACGGTCTCGCTTGCTTCGAGACCGCTTACGTAAGCAATGTCATTAATAAACGGTACCTTAACAATGTATTTTTTGCAATAACAATATCACACCCTAACTAACTCCTAACTAACTCACTCGATTCCTTACTAACTCATCCAATTCCTAACCAACTCACGTGATTTCTTAACCAACTCATTCCAACTCCTAGCAACTCAGCAATTTCTTAACAAACTGGACGAAATCTACACTACAAGTAGACACTAGGAGTCCTGGACTCGAAAAACTATCAAATGAGGAACTTTAGTAATCATATCTGTCATCTGTCTTGTAACTCTATTGCTAAGTAAAGTATTAAGTCCATGACTTCTGTTTCACGATTGATACCGTTAAGATCTGAGCAAGATCTTCTTTATATATAGTAAGTCCCGGGGACTCCTTCATCAATCTCTCCTTCATCAATCTCTCCCTCATCAATCTCTCCTTCATCAATCTCTCCCTCATCAATCTCTCCTTCATCAATCTCTCCTTCATCAATCTCTCCCTCATCAATCTCTCCTTCATCAATCTCTCCTTCATCAATCTCTCCTTCATCAATCTCTCCCTCATCAATCTCTTCTTCATCAATATGTCTCACCTACACCGTCTTCTCCAAGACAATACTCAGAGTTAGATGAAAGTTAGACGACAACTAGACGGCACCTAGACGACACCTAGACGACAACCCAGAGAGGCTTAACTCTAGCTTTGTCTCCCTTCAACAATACTCTGTTAAAGGTCACAATTCGTAGGTCCATAAATTGATTCAGTTGTATCATTGATTCCCAACGACATCATATAATTGTGGAACTCAAGTATTCATCTCAGTCAGTAAAATTCGTATCTGTATCTATACTATACTAAGAAACTCTTGAACGCATTGTCCTAAGACTAACCTGGCTATATGATTCATCAGAGTAACTCACTCTCTTCTCTTTGCTTAGTCATTGTGAATTGCCACCCAACTCCTTTTCTGCAAGGGCTTTGACGTCCGTCTGAATATTCCTGCATATTATATACTATTCAATGTTTCATCTATCATGCTTACATGCAGTCATGCTTACATGCAGTCACATGAAACAAGTAATACATCAGAGATATACTAATTCCTCATGTTTCAACATACCCATTATTGTTTCATCTGGATGCCTTCACATGAACATGCAGTACCCGCACATGAACTGATCTCTCAAGTTCATCAGGAACATGTCGCGTGTTCCAACAAAGGCTCACCCCAGTATCACAACGATAAGCTCGCGTTATTTTATAACACCACCAAAAATATATATCAACTGAAGGAGGTAAAACTAACATGTCTCACGAAATCAAAACCATCAATATTATCTAGTGTAGAGGTACTGATGTTTACTAATCACTTGGACTGATTCTCTTCAGGTTATGAGTGTTGCTCTTTGTCATTTAATAACGCATAAATTGGAACGATTATCTCTAAGCTATACACGACCCCAACGTTGTCTCTTATTTTGTTACTCTTCAGGTTTCCCGCCCGCTCCCTTTTCCGCCGTACGTCGTCCACTCTTCGTCTGTTGAAAAACGGTAACAAGGTGAACGCGCTCAGTATCCCAATGGCTTACAGGGATAGCGCGGTAACAAGCCCCTGTTCTTCATAGCCCCTGTTTTTCATAGCACTTGTTCTTCATATATACCAGTTCTTCATATACCAGTTCTTCATATATACCAGTTCTTCATATACACCTGTGATTACTATAACCATCTGGTGCCGTTAAGGTACACCTTCCACATATATAAGGGAGTCTGGACCATATCCATCCTTTTAAAAGAACTCAATCAAATATCATCTGTCTGAGACATACCAAGATGTCTCCAAAGACCAGACCCACCAATACTTCAATGGACACTGACAACTCTACATCTTCTTCTTCTCTTGAAGTCAACACTCCTCAAGTGTTTAACATACCTTGATGAGGCTATGATGACAGTGCCCTTCAATTACTGTCCACTGAACATCACACCATGGTTAATCTATGGTCTACCTGGTGCCGCAACTATCGTTACAGAAGATGCGTTATCTAATCTATACCGTGTATTCTTGCATATCACTGTTTCATCTATCGTGCTTATATGCAGTCACAGGGAACATGCAGTACATCAGAGTGTAGATTCTTTAACTCCAGCTCGGCTAGGAATGCTGGGGAATCAGGTGGCCCATAGAGCAACCATGGTTTAAGGTCCAGAGATCTCTTATGACTATAAGATATGGATCTCATTGTTTCATCAAGATAAGTGACCACTTGAGTTGATGTGTTCACTTCAGACATAGACGGAGCCTCAATGTCAGTACAAGGAGATCTGGTGGGTCTGGATTTGGAAGGCATCTTGGTACGTCTCCTTAGGTAGAGATATTCGATTAGTTAGCTAATAGAAGATGTGGCGAAGGCCTCCTTATATATGTGGGAGTTGGCCTTCATTGATCCTCGGTTTATCCTGGGATGTACCATTGGTCCTCGGCTGGTTCTAACAACAGAGGTTTGGGGAAATATCCGAACAATGCTCTGCAAGTCTAGAGCACCATGCGCGCTCTTATTCGGTGCTATTTTCCAACACAGAGTGTAGATTACTTAACTCCTCATGTGCCCTTAACTCGGGCATGTCAGGTGGTCCTTTCAATAGCCATGGAGTACAGTCCTTTGGACTGTACATATTGGTAAACATGAAGTTCATAGTCTCATCAAGATATGTGTATACTTGAGGAGTTACACGAGAGCTGTTTCTGGTGGGTCTGAGAGTAGAGGACATCTTTGTATGTTCCTCTCAGACGATATTCTGATTGATTTCATTTAACACTAGGATTATGGCAAGAGTGCTAACTTACAGTGTTTTTCAAAAGGATTCAAACCAGTGCGACAAAACTATTCAAACCAGTGCGACAAAACTATTCAAACTAGCGTGACAAAATGTTTCGAACCACTAGAAAAATGTTTCAAACCAATTACATCAAAAAGTTTCATACACCCCTAACAAGATGTTATATACAGGATAACAAGGAATCCACTTCAGTTCAGTTCAGTTCAGTTCCATCCGTTTTGACCCTTAATTGGTACGGCAAGACTCCCAAATGCAGTACATATGAGGCAATTCTCCAGATTTAAGGGATGATTTCAGAATATTGAATTTCAATGAAAGTTGGGGTGAAACGTTATGCCATTTGGTTTGAAAGACTATGCGAAGGGGTACGAAACATTTTGAATTATTGGTTTGTTTAATTTTGCTAGTGTGGTTCGAAGCATTTTGTCGCACTGGTTTGAACCATTCGGTCTTCTTGGTTCGAAACATTTTGTGGCGCTGGTTTGAATAGTTTTGAAAAACACTGTATATAATCTAGGAACTCTGCTAGATTTCAGTCTTTCACTGAAGCTAAACCTTCTTCAACATCTTTCATGTTGGAGCTAAACCTTCATCAAGGTTCACCAAAGGAAGGCAAACCACACTCTATACTTTCTAAGAGGGCGCGTTCCATTTCTGGAATGATCAGTTATTGTTCATTCTCAACACAGAGATGTACTGGTTCCTCATGTTCCAACAATAAGTAGTGGTGTAGTTGTCTCTGCTCTTTTAGGAAAGTAGTAGTCTGTAGTCTGGGTCTGGTAGGAAAGTAGTAGTATTAATGATCTAATATTATGACTATGTATCATTGTTTGAACTCAGTACCAAACCATACTGTACCAAACCATACTGTACCAAATCATACTGTACCAAATCATACCGTACCAAACCATACTATACCAAACCATACTGTACCAAACCATAACTCCGGATTTAAGCGTCAGAAGGCAAGTGGTTCAAATCCTGCGATCTGCAGACGGCGTCGACCATGCATAAAGTAGTCTTGGTTCTCTTTAACACCTCCTCCTTAACAAGGACGTCCGAAGTGATTTTTTTAATCAGGCAAGCCTGCCTAAACTTGGATACTCTAACGTCACAGAATATGGGTCTGTAACACTCCACAGGAATTGCATTCAAGTCCTCCAAGTCTTTGTAAACGCTACAGGGAATGTTGTTAGAGTCTTTTGCGTTATTGAAGGGGTGAGGCTTGTACTTTTTGTCGTCTGAAGCCTGTGCATTCTGGTCTTGTCCCTTTTGGGCCTGGTCTTGTCCCTTTTGGGCCTGGTCTTGTCCCTTTTGGGCCTGGTTGTCTTCATCTGGGAAGTGGATACGAGTGTCCTGCTTCTTTGGCGTGTAGTCACTCTCGAATTCGTCAGGGTAAATGATTCTACCTTTTGTGGGAACCTTGGTACCCTTGTTAGGGGTGTACACAACACGTTCATTGTCATCTGGGAACACAAACGAGCCGTCGGCTCTCTTGACGAGACCAGCAACAGCATTGGAGCCGGAAGAGCCGGTAGGCATAGCCAAAACGGCGGAAGCAATGAGGAAAATCGTGGCGAATTGCATGTTAAGAAATAGAAAGAGGAGAGAGGGTTGGTGGATACTAAAAAAAAAGAGAACAGGAAAGGGTGGATCCGGACCCTTTTATAGATGGGAATCCTCTTTGTGGACGGGTGAATTTGCTTGGCATCTTGGGCTGTGGAAGTGTTGGTGGTGGCTATGTAGGAGTATAAGAAACGAGGCTTGGTTTATACAATGCATTGTAGTGAGGGTGGCCGCAGTCGTAGTCGCAGTCGCAGTTACAGTTACAGTTATAGCCGCGTAATTAACCTGCGATCGCGTGATTAATATGCAGTCGCGCACTCACCCATACATTATCGTCACTGTCACATTGCCTAATTGAGACGACAAACGTCTAATGAAACCAACGCCACACAAGACTTGGTGTAAGGGTTTACTTCCCCATATCCCAGACTACACACACCCTAGCCCACACAATCAAAGACAATGTGTTTTGTATTTGTTACAGATGTGATACACTCTATACATAGGTGCATAGAACACCATACAAAGTTGCAATTGTAAATTGGTGGCTGTAAATTGGTAGTTATCAATTGGCTGTGAAAGCTGGAATTACCCTGAAAGGGTTAGAACTAAGACTTGGCCGAGAAAGGTTCTTGTTAATGTTAGCGGTCGTTTTTTGGACTCGGATCTGCTTGGTGCGTCGGCGAAGCTGATGCATACTGCAAGTGCTACATAGGTGCATGGTGCCAAGGTGCATTGAGAGTGGAATGACTCTATTGTATAAGCATTTTATATGACTAATTCTTGCCCATTCATGTCCAACTCCTGTCCGATGGGTGACTATTTCTTAATCACTTCGTATCCAATACCAGTCTATTCTCTTTCCTTTTGCCTCTTGGTCACTTTTTCCAATTCCATTAAATTTATTTATTTATTTCTTTTTTACTCGGTTGATTCGTTTTTTCTTTTTTTTCTTGCGAATCATGCATATCGGATGCAGCCTGATTGTCTACTAGAATTCTGGACGGCACACAGTGCCTAATAGAAGCGGTCACGCGTCTACCGTCCGTTTTATAATAGGTTAATAATAGAATCCCGGTCACGGTCTCGCTTGTCTCGCTTGTCTCGGATCGATTATACAAACAAGGGTGCTTACTAATGTTAACACAACAATGTAGTTTGAACTTTAGGAATTTTGATTACTAATTAACTAACTCAACTTCCTAGCCAACTAACTCAACTTCCTAGCCAACTCACTCAACTTCCTAACCAACTCACTCATCGTCCTAACCAACTCACTCATCGTCCTAACCAACTCAACCAAATATACATTACATGTAGACATTAGAAGACCTGGACTCGAGAAATGTCTTTTTAATTCACATTTGGTCGGGGCCATGAACGGGGGTATTCTTGATACAGTTCATGTGATTTCCAATTTGGACGTGCGCAAACCAAAACGGATATCAAAACCTCTTGTTGTCTCCCTAGTGCCCAAGTGACTCACGTAACTTTGGTCATGTGAAGGCTCTCACCCCAATATAAGAGTACAAACTCCCGTCATTTTAAAACACCACCAAAAATATATATCAGCTAAAAGAGGTTATGTCACGATATCTCCCGACACCAGACCCACCAATATTATTTAGTGCAGAGGTACTGATGTTCACAAGGACTTGGACTGGTTCTCTTCAATATCGCGGACTGCATATAGCCCACACACTGATCACTCACTAAATGGCTATATGACTTTATCAAGGACTGTACTTATTAATGTAGGACAAACCGATAGTTCTTGGGTTTGGTCTATGTGTGTAGACAAAAACTATTTAAGTTTAACAATGGACTACTGGGAGAATAAGCTATATGCAGTACCATGGTAATTTTCTTGTGCAAATTCCTTGATCCATTAAGTTCAGGTTATTGGTATGTATACGAGATTATTTTACTCCCACGTGAGTGTACCTTTGGTTTCGTACCCATAATGGTACAAGCTGAAACATAAGTTGAAACTGAATGATTGTGGTTATATGTAGGTCTCCCATCATATCAAGTATTTTTCCTAATTCATCCTTTAAAAAAACCTTCTAATTATAGACCCAAGTACTTTGTTTCAAGATCTAGACTATAGCATAAATTACCATAGATGGCTTGCGGGGTATCAAGCAATCAGTCTTCCGCGGCAATCAATTGTTTTCAACTTGTGTTCTAGTGTATATTAGTATACAGCGATATGTAAGTTGTACCTTACAAGACCAAAGTCTTAACTGAGGTGGGAGGTGGGTGAAAGGTTTTCACCCACCAGTGACCTGCACATAGTACGTCACATATCTGCATACAACATATCCACGATGTACCCTGCATCAATTCTCGCTAGGTACTCGTTGACACTCCCCTGAATCATGTCACTCAAGGTTCGTGATTCGTTGTTGTTTTCTTCCATGGTGATTGACCGAATGTGGTGGTTACTGTCAAACCCTAGGGAAGGTAGGGGTCTTTGGAAAACATTGGACTGTAGGGGTTTGGTAAGAGCGTCGGCTATATTATGTTCCATAGGGATGGATTTGACGCTAGCCTCACCCCTTTTCACCCTGTCCTGAACATGTTTTTCCTTAATGTCCACATTCTTGTTTTTGCCTTGGGTACTACCCGTTCCATTGATCGTCAATATAACTCCATTGTTGTCTTCCAAGATCTTAGGTATCTCTACCGTCGTTATCCCGAATTCCTCGAATAGGTTGACTGTCCATATGATCTCTTTCACTGTCGCGCTCAATGCCATATATTCCGCTTCGAATGTATTTGTCGTCACCAAACTCTGTTTCTTTGATTTCCAAAATATGGGTGTTCCATTGGCGTAGACTATGAATCCTGTTCGAGACTTCCGGCCTTCTTCACTGGCGAATGACGCATCACTGAATGCATACATTTTCACCTTATTGTCCGGATAATTCTTCACCGTGAAGCTAATGAACCAGTCTTGTGTGTCTCTCAAATAAGCTAATATTTTCTTTAGTTGCATGAGATCTGTTTCAGTTGCTTCCTTGGTGTAGGATCCGTATTTTCTCACACTGTATGCTATGTCGGGACGACCGAAATTCGTTAACCAGTTGTTAGATCCGAGTAGCTCTTGATAGACCTTCAATAATTTTCCGTCCAATGGTTTGTTTTGCTTGTCATGTTCGTAGACGTTCATTGGAACGCTCTGACTCTTATTTGGCTCGTGTTCTTGGATTTTGGTTAGTAGATTCTGGATGAATGGTTTCTGGTGTATCTTATATCCCCCATCCAAGCTTTCTATCAGGAGTCCACAGAAGAAGAATTCTCTAACGCCCTTTAGGTCCTTGAACTTGATCTTCGCTTTGCTTTTCATGTACTCCTTGAAATGCTCATAGTCAGCATCAGTTTCTGTTCCGCCTAATAAGTCATCCACGTCATATTCACAAAGTACTCTGCATCAATTCTCGTTAGGTACTCGTTGACAATTGTCGCAACAATTGTTGCAGTGGTGAAGGAAGAAGCTCCAGATATATAATGGGAAGTCCGCCCCATTTATTGTTAGAACTTTAATCGAACATCAACTGCCTGAGGTATATACCAAGATGCCCCCAAAAACCAGACCCATCAAAAGATGTCGTATTGATAATACTTCAATGAGTATTGACAACTCCTCCTCCTCCTCCTCCTCCTGAAGTAAACACTTCTCCTGAAATGTTTACATATCTTGATGAGACTATGAGATCAGTCTCTTATAGTATGAAACATCCTCTGGATGCCACACCGTGGTTAATCACTGGTCCTTCTGGTGTCGCAACTGTCGTTGTGGATCTGGCGTTATCTGATCAACACGCCATTAACTTGCACACAGTACATTACTGGCTTGCATACGACACACCTTCGTATGTTGACAAGTTTTTTGTTGGGAATGACCTGTTCAGGACGTATTGATGGCTTGGAAAAGTTTGAGTGCAAATTTGAATCACATGTACCTCAGAATTCCAGGCTAGTAAATCGTTTAGTAATTGGCCTGACACTATGAAGCCACAATCAACGAAACAAAACAAAACAAGATTAAAGCAAGCCCGAGAATCGATCAACAACTCTTGTATCTGCTTGATTAGGGATTCTGTCAATGAGAAGTTGAAGCCCAACACAGTAGAACCCTATCAATTACTAAATCACATAGTATTGTGAATCCCGTTTCACCAACAAACCTTTCCTGTGGGTGATTTTATGCGTGCTATTCAAAATGGTCCCCAAACCCTCATTTCTTTATCTTTCACCATAGACCCAATTTCCAGTTGGTAAATTTTGATCTCGTAGGTTTCCGGAATTAAGCAACATTTACCACCACCAACCAAAAGTCATAGACTAGGAGAGATTTGACCAACATTGGAACCTGAGGTAGTATAAACCATTGTTAACTAGGGGACTCATGAGAATGGAGGTCTTAGAAAATTCTTTGTGACGACAAAATAGTGGGTTCTTGGTACTTCCCCAATGAAAGGTGTATACCAAGAAATATGGTCTTGATAGGTGGTTATCAACTTCGATGATCACAGGATATCAGAGTGTATTGCTCTGTGCTTCTGGCAATAGTCCCGATATCATCGTCCTTCAGGATCAAAATAAGATAAAATAACCGACCTGGAAGTCTAAGCTGGGCGTAGTGGTAACACCGATTTTCGTCTATAATTACCTTTCTTAATTCACCAGAAGATCACGCTTGACTCATTCCATTCGAAATCATTTGAGCTTGCCTGAAAGCCTATACCACAACGAATCATTAATGGAGGTTCACGACTCCCTTTCCTTAAGTCCACCACCTTGTCCCTTCCTCAAAACACGGAGTAGTAGGGATACTAACGTAAGTATCTGTTGTGCGTTAGCACGTACCTTCTGGTACAGCGGTACTGAAATGTGATTGGACTTCAATAACTCTATTAAGATAGGCAGTCTAGTAATCATATTTGTCATCTGATTTGTAACTCTATTGCTATTCAAAGTGGTGACTTCTTAATCTCTGGTTTCTGATTATATACCGCTCAACCCTGAGCCGGATCCTTGCTTTATATAGTTAATCCTGGCGACTTCTGAACGATCTTTCTCCTTCGTCAACTTCTCTCATCTATATTGTCTTCTCCGAAACAATGCCCAGAGTTAGACGAGAGTTCGACGAGAGTTAGACGGTTGTCCTCGAGAGGTATGCTGACAAATGGTCTCTCAATAATAATGCCTATTATTGTTTCATCTGTACGGAACTATGCAGTACCCTCAAGTGTACAGTGTTTTTCAAAATTATTCAAACCAGTGTGACAAAATGGTTCAAACCAGTGTGACAAAATGGTTCAAACCAGTGCGACAAAATGGTTCGTACCCCTTCGCACATCCTTTCAAACCAAATGGCATAACGTTTCACACCAACTTTCATTAGAATTCAATACTCTGAAATCCTAAATCTGGACGATTGCCTCATATGTACTACATTTGGGAGTCTTGCAGTACCAATCAAGGGTCAAAACGGACGGACGGACAGACGGACGGAACTGAACTGAACTGAACTGAACTGAACTGAACTGAACTGAACTGAACTGAACTGAAATGAAATGAACTGGAATTCCTTGTTATCCTGTATATAATAACTGGTTAGGGGTGTACGAAACTTTTTGAATTATTGGTTTGAAACATTTTTCTAGTGTGGTTCGCAACATTTTGTCGCGCTAGTTTGAAACATTGACACACTGTACTTGTTCCTGTTGAACTTGTGAGCCGTGACAATCATCGTATGTGCAGGACGCGATGATGTAGATTACTTAACACTAACTGAACATTTATGGT
>NKZI01002078.1:319-12892 GCA_002370645.1 Metschnikowia sp. 00-154.1 | reverse complement strand
CAAGTCCCTCACTTAAGAGAGTTATTGAAGTCCAATCATACTTCAGTTCCTGAGTACAGAGCGGTACGCAATAACGCGCAACAGTACTCGCACATATACTGGTCTCTAAAGTTCATCAGTCACATGTCGCGCGTTCCAACACAAACCAGCACGGCAAATCGATTCATTCAACACTAACAAAATTAAATAAACCATTGATTCAAAAAGTTTCATACCCCTTCTCACAGTCTCTCAAACCAAGTTTACAAAACTAATACACTTATTACACTACAATAGTTCAAATAGACTTAAAGAGTAATTAGTACAAAACAATTGTGGATACATGGGCCTGTGTAATTTCTTATATACTTCTTTACTTAGTAAGAATAATATGAATGATTAAATAACCCGTAAACAGTTATTGTTATATACAGGATAACAAGGAAACCAGTTCAGTTCAGTTCAGTTCAGTTCCGTCCGTTTTGAACCTTGATTGGTACTACAAGACTCCCAAATGTAGTAATCGTCCAGATTTAAGATTTCAGAATATTAAATTCTAATGAAAATTGGTATGAAACATTATGCCATTTGGTTTGAAAGACTATGTGAAGGGGTACGAAACTTTTTGAATCAATGGTTTATTTAATTTTGGTAGAGTCGAATGAATCGTTTTGTCGTGCTGGTGTGAATCGTTTTGAAAAACACTGTTTCGAATGTTGAAAAACGGTAACAAGGTGAACGCACTCAGTATCCCAATGGCTTGCAGGGATAGCGCGGTAACAAGCACCTGTTCTTCATATACACCTGTTCTTCATATACACCTGTGGTTACTACAACTACAACTGCCAGTAATGTGAAGGTAGAGCTCCCATATATATAAGGGAGTCTGGACCATATCCATCCTTTTAAAAGAACTCAATCAAATATCATCTGTCTGGAGCATACCAAGATGCCTCCAAAGACCAGACCCACCAATAACCCAATAGACACTGACAACTCTACATCTCCTTCTTCTCCTGAAGTAAACACTCCTCAAGTGTTTACATAACTTGATGAGACTATGATCTTGATGAGACTATGATCTTGATGAGACTATAAGGAAAGTGTCCTTCGTTCATCATCCACTGGATATCACATCATGGTTAATCTATGGTCCACCTGCCGCAACTATATTCGCGGAACATGCGTTGTCTAATCTACATCGAAAAACACTGTACTACCTCACTTGTCTGCATACAACATATCCACGTGTTGAGAGTTGTAGTATAAACTCCCGTATTCTGGAACAGTTATCAAGTTGAGTTCTAACAATTCTCTCAAGTGTGGAACTTCAGTGGCCATCTTAATCTTGTATATTCTTATCTCTATCTAAACTTATACTCTAAGATTCTTGTATCTTTAGCTATATTATCAATCCCCATATAAGAATATTCTCGTCCCTTCTTATAGGCCCCATCTCTCTCACTCCTCCGTCTACTACTCACATTGTAGTCTCCAAGATATTGCCATTATATTCTCCAAGACAATGCCCAACATTTAGATGAGAGCTAGACGAGAGTCCTGAGACTTAGCTGAGGCTTAGCCTTTGTTTCATCTGTAGACCATCACATGAACATGCAGTAGACTCACGCGCACTGATGCCTCAAGTTCAACACCACGAAGTACCTTGACTCTGTTAAACTTCACAATTCTTAGGTCCATAAATTGGGGCGGTTGTGTCATTGGTACTACTCCAATTGAAAACTAGACCATGTTGGTGAGCCGGATACCTGTACTCCGAGAGAAACGGCATGTGCAGTTGGCCAAAGTTTTTGACAGCACAGAAACCTGTACTCCGAGAGAGACAGTATGTACAGTTGGCCAAAGTGTTTGGCAGCACAGAAACCTGTACTCCGAGAGAGACAGTATGTACAGTTGGCCAAAGTGTTTGGCAACACAGAAACCTGTACTCCGAGAGAGACAGTATGTACAGTTGGCCAAAGTGTTTGGCAACACAGAAACCTGAATTAAACTCGAGATCCCTTAGATCAACAAGGCGACGTTAGATCTGGACTGTTTACTCAGACGGAGTAATGGTTGAGGTGGAGCGTCGTGAGGTGTTAATGGAGAATTCTCTCAAACAACTCGCCATTTCAGGGGGAGAATATCTCGATGACCATGATTTGTGTGTGAGAGACTTCGAGATTAGAGAAATGGAACTGGCTCAGTGTTTGATACATCACTGATCGATCTGTTAGAGATTGATTGGATTCTGACTCTAGAAGCTCAACCAAATAAAGTCGAAGATGTCCTGAGGTGTTATAAAGATTGACATGCGTCTGAGGAGAACTTTGGAACGAAGTGCGTGACAAAGCGATGGGTGCTCATGATACGAACGGATCCTTTTGGGTGGGTTGAATTACCAGAAAGGCAGAAACCGAGAGGTGCCAAGCGGGTATTCTCACTAAAGGATAATGGTCTAGAGAAAGCAAGACATGTGGTCTTGGAAAACTTCTGGAAGGAACATATTGACTAATAGGAAACATGCTGACCTGTGATAGGGTAAGTGAGTCTAAGAATGGTCTTAGCTATTGCAGTTTAGCAGTAAGACAGATATGTGTCACGACAGAATTCTGGAATGGAGTGTTAGAGGATTATACGTTGTCAAGATTTTGATATTTGAATCATGCCATTCATGTGAGAAGGGCAATTATCGAGTCTAAAAGGATTTCGGAACTCAGAACAAACTCTTGGGAAGGAATCCGGATATTGAGGGATAACACTAAATCCAGAGGATTACATTAACAAACGAAGAGAGTATGCTGGTGAAGGTGGAATTAGGAGTCTTCAGACACCGGAACAGCATAAAGTGAGTCTTGATGTGCTCAGAGAAAAGCTGCAAGAAAGTGTGAAGGATCAGAATACTGAATAGTTGTGGAAAAAGCTTATGCTAGCAGCAAATACAGAGAGATCTGATATTGGTTATTAGGATCTGAAATCATCAAGGTATTTGAAGGAAGTCGAGCTGAAACATAAGAGAACAGCCCACATGACTGTGAGATACCTACTACAGAAAAGGAATTATGATCAGAAAGATGTTGAAGTGTTGGAGCCTATCAAATAATGTCCATGAAAGGTCCAATATCATGGTCGTCGAAGTTGCAAAGGATCATAGCAGCATCTACCGGAGAGCAAGTGCTATTTGGGTCTTTCGGGCAGCAGAGAGGCATTTTGATTGAGGAATCTCATGAAAGAATTGGAGAAGTACACAATGCGAGTGTGGAGTGACAATACTAACATACTGGAGCTGGTTCCTGGCAAGATGTTCAAGAATGGCATGTTGAGAGAGATACACAGTGGTGTTCTAATACGTGCAGATGAGCTCATTGCAGATATACCATGTCAAGACAGAGAGAAGTTTGACAGATTTGCTTACGAAAGGATTGGAGAGACCTCCAGCATCTAACATGATAATTGAGGATCAGATAAAAGGTGTTTCATCTGTCCTGCTCACATACAGTCACAAGAAACAAAGAGTACACCTCTGATGTACTGATTCCTCATGTTCCAACAGACTCCTTACATGCTAGGTACTCGTTGACATAGTGCTAGTGTCATTACAAACATCTATGGTTATATGAAACATTCATGGTTATATGAAACATCTATGATATGATCAGGCATTTCAATTTTGCCAACTGTGACAATTGTGTTTCATCTAAAACCACTCAATGTCGTCTTCAAGAAAGTTGCAATGTCAATGTCATTTATGAAATGGCGCTAACGGATTATTTCTTGATTATTCTTCTTTCACTCCTCATACTTGCATTCCTTCGAATGTCCAGTTGTTGTGATCTTGCCCTAGGCATACTTGAAGAACTACAAGCCTGCGTTATTGCATGCAGTTCTTACTTTTGTTTTACCAGACTAATGCAGTTCTTTCTTTTGTTTTACTAACAACATTCTGATCGAGATGCATACAACCAATGCATGCTTTTTTTAAGTAATCTGGTGTTTTAACGATTGGTTTTATTCATTGACTTGTGTATTGAGAGTGTTTATTGGAAGTGTTGATTACTCAATCACCACCACCAAGTCACCTGCATCGACCATGTCTCCGTTCTTGTGTAAGATCTTCACCACGGTTCCTGCTCTTGGAGATGCCACCACCATTTCCGTCTTCATGGCTTCCACAACCACCAACCCTTGGCCTGCAGTTACCGATGAGCCTACCTCCACTAACGGCTTCCAGAACCGGCCTGAGAACTCCGAGT
This sequence comes from Metschnikowia sp. 00-154.1, assembly GCA_002370645.1. Classification (NCBI taxonomy): domain Eukaryota; kingdom Fungi; phylum Ascomycota; class Pichiomycetes; order Serinales; family Metschnikowiaceae; genus Metschnikowia; species Metschnikowia sp. 00-154.1. The sequence continues at coordinate 8,660 of NKZI01002078.1, read as the reverse complement.
AAACCATCTCCGCCGACTCACTGAACTTATCGTCTGGAGATAAAGAGGGCCCAGCTTTTCCGGCCTCCAACTCGGCATTGGACACCTGGATCAACCGGTTAAACTCGTCGAGCTTCTCTCCGCCTTGATTCTCAACAAACTCCTCGATCAGAGAGCTGTTGGCCTGCACCCACCGCAAGTACTGCTCATGGTCAAACACACTGTCGACAATCTCCACGTCGAAATGGCCAGCGTTCATCTGGTCCGTGAACTGGTCCACCTCCTCCTCGGAAACGGGGTAGAACTCCACCTGGTCAAATGGGTTCAACAACCACGGCTTGGCTCCGGCTGCTCCATTGGAATGGCCTCCGAGTGCCAACTTGTCCCAGATAGGAACCGTCCGGCCCACCAACTGGTACCCTCCTGGAGACTCCATGGTATAAATGCACATGTAGTTGCCTCCAATACCCACAGTTCCATTTGGTGTGAAAGTCCGTGAAGGATTGTATTTGGTTCCCAAAAGACGGTGTCTAGGGTCCAAGGGCACTGCACATGGGGCTCCCAAGAACACATCTCCGAGTCCCAACACCATGAAACGGGCTGTGTACATCATATCCTTGACCACGCTTCTATCAATACCATTGATGGAAGCAATGAAGTCCACGTTGTTGGGCAACCAAGGGGCCTCGCTCCGGATCGTCTCCTGATACCGTTTGACTGCATCCAAGGTCTTCTTGTCCTCGAAGGCCATGGGCAACTTGATGATACGGGAGGGTACCTTCCACTTGTTGACAAAGGGGATTTCCTTTTCAATGGCCAATATCTTCTTTAACAACTGTTTCTGGCTGACACTCTCGTCGTACTCCACCAACACTGACCTCACTCCACGTGACATCTCCACCACTCCTTCCACCTGCAACTCGCCCACCATCTGGATCAACTTGTGGATACGGTAGTTCAAGTTGAAGTCCATGCTGTTTTCGCCGTACTCCACCAAGATGTACCGGTCTCCTGCTTGACGGTAGACTGTTTTAGGAGAAGCACTGGTTTGGGGAATGTGTGCCAACACTGGATCCTCTGCTTCAGCCAATGCAACGTCCTGAATTTCACCAAAGAACTTGTTTGCTCCAATGGTGGCCATTTCCCCGATGTTCTTGTCCTGGGCGAGCTTCAATTGTTTGGCAATCTCATAAGAAATCGGCACAAACTGCACCAGGTCTCCGGGCTTGACCTGCCCGATCTTCCACATCTCGGCTTCGGCCACCACTGCCTGACACACAAAGCCTCCCAAGGAAGGCCCATCGCATGTCAAAATCACTGGCTCGTCTCCCGTGAAGTTGATGGCTCCAAGAGAGTAGACGTAGTCATGGGCATTGGATGGGTGCAAACCTCCTTCGCCTCCATCTTTTCTGGCCCATTTGGGCTTAGGACCAATCAAACGCACTCCGAACCGGTTGGAATTATAGTGGATTTTCCAGGTGGCTGAAAAGAATTCCTTGACCGAGTCCTCGGTGAAGAAATCGGGCGATCCATGGGGGCCACACGTAACTCCCACCTTCCATGCAGTGGAGGCATTGAAGTTGTAACTTGGAATCAAGCTTTGGGGCACTGCAATGGGCTCGGAAATTGGTGCTGGTAATGAACAACTGGGTAATTCAGGCTGGCCCAAGAACAACACATCACCTAGCTTCAAAACACGTCCATTATAGCCTCCCAAATTGCCAAGTGCAAATGTGGACCTTGACCCTAAGTACTCGCAAACATCGATTCCGCCCCGGATGGCCAAGTAGGCCCTGCATCCAGTCTTCAACTTGCCAATGGTCAACTTGTTGCCCTTTTTGATGGCCAACGGTTTCCATTGCTCCACGGCTTGCCCATTGATATCCACATCCACTTCTCCTCCGCAAACAGCCACAATGGCATCATGGTGGAACAAAAGTGCAGGCCCACTGAGCGTCAACTCCAACCCTGGTGCATTGTCGTCGTTTCCAACGACTTTGTTGGCCAACCGGAACGCATACTCATCCATGCACCCTGAGGGAGGAACTCCAATGTGCCAGTACCCTTTTCTGCCCGGGAAGTCCTGCACAGTGGTGTAGGCCCCGGGAGAAATCACCTCCACGGCATGGGGACTGTAGTCGTATGAGTCCAACACTTTTGTAGCCACCTTGGCGGTCTCAAACATCTGCGAATTGGCAATGGACCTCAAGTAGTCGATGTTGGAGATACATCCCGAAATGGCGGTCTCGTTCAAGGCCCGACGCAACTTCTTCAAGCAGTCATCTCTGTTTTCGCCATGAACAATGATTTTGGCCAAAGTAGGGTCGTATTCGGCACTGATAACTGTTCCTGTCTGAACCCAGCCGTCGATACGAGCAAACGACGGGAACTTGACTTCCGTGAGTTGGCCAGGCGAAGGCATGAACCCTTTGACGGGGTTTTCTGCATATAGCCGGGCCTCCATGGATGCGCCAGTCACCTTGATCTCCTGACTGAAATCGGGAGGAGTGTCTGCGGCAATCAACAACATCCACTCGACCAAATCCAAGCCTGTGACCATTTCCGTAATTGGGTGCTCCACCTGCAACCGGGCATTGACTTCCAAGAAGTAGAACTCGTCCCGTTTCTCGTCGTAGATGTACTCCACGGTTCCTGCACACTTGTAGTTCATCAAAGCACCTAAGGATTCGGCAGCCTTTCTCATTTTCTGCCGGGTTGCTTCAGGTAAGTTTGGAGCTGGTGTCTCCTCAATCACCTTTTGGTTTCTTCTCTGGAGAGAGCAGTCTCTTTCGCCCAAAGCAATGGCTTTTCCGTATCCGTCTCCGAACATCTGGATCTCCACGTGACGGGCGTTTTCCACAAACCGTTCCAAGAACACTCCAGGGTCACCAAAGTATGCTTTACCCTGGTGCTGCACTGTTTGGAAAACCCGCTCAATATCGGCCTCCAGGTCCACTTTCTGGAGCCCAATACCACCTCCTCCGGCCGTGGACTTCACCATCACGGGGTACTCAAGTTTATTAGCCACTTCACGTGCCTCCTTGGCGGAAGCAACCAATCCCGAGCCCGGAACCAAAGGCACGCCAGCTTTTTCGGCGATTTCACGTGCTGAGTGCTTCAACCCGAGCTTTCTGATTGCATCTCCCGAAGGTCCGACAAAAACAATGCCTTCCTTGGCACAAGTATCGGCAAAATCGGCGTTTTCCGACAAAAAGCCGTAGCCCGGGATGATGGCCTCGGCCCCCGACTTCTTGGCTGCTCCAATGACCTTTTCAATGTTGATATAGGTCTCGGCAGCTGACACTCCGTCCAAGGAAATGGCCTCGTCAGCCATGAGCACGTGACGCGCATATTTATCTGGGTCAGAGTAAATGGCCACAGCATGGATCTTCAACTTCTTCAACGTCTTCATGATCCGAACCGCAATTTCGCCTCGGTTGGCCACAAGCACGGACCTGAAAGGCCTCTTGAAACTGGCGGCTTCCCGAGCCAAATGCTCATGGTACGCATGCCATCCTCCATACTCCGAAATATCCTTGGATCCCTGTGCTAGGTACCCTGTTTCTTCACAGATGAAGGACTTAACCCATTCGCCGGATTTGAGCTCCACAGACCCAATGCCCAAGGGTTCCGGCACATAGGCGATGAACTGGCCGAACTTTTCTGCCGGAACCTCGTAGACCTCCACGGCGATTTCCGATCCTGCTCCCGAACTGACTCTTCTTAAGCCCGGCTTGGCAACTGGTCCTGTTTTTGGAAGGGCGTACAACTTGTAGTTGGCAGAAGTGGTGGTGGCCTTCACGAAGATTGCGTGTACCTTTTCCAACTGCCAATGAAGCTGGTAGCCTTTCAAGTGGGCACCCACCACGGCTAACTTCACTGTATTGGTCAAGACCTTCTTGGGCAATTCTTCGGGCGAGAGGTAAACGTCGTCGTAGGATTTTGCTGGTCTATCCTGCATACAGCCGTAATGTCTTTCTTCCGGCCATTTCTTCAAGTATCTGGCTGCAAATTCCAACAAGGCATAGTCATTGAAGCTTCTGGAGAGAAATGTGATTCCAAAAGGTAACCCATCCGAACGGAAGCCTGCAGGAACGGCCAAAGCAGACAAGTCCGCCAAATTCACAAAATTGGTATAAGTACCCTGCAAAGAGTTGACTCCAATAGGATCATTTTGCACCTGGGCAATCGTAGGAGTCAACGGAGCTGTAGGAACAACAAGCACATCCACGGAATCTAAAAGCGGCTGGATTTGCTGCAAAACAGCCTGTCTTTTGTACTCATAGTCAAAAGCAGTAGCAGCACTATGGTGTTCTCCGCCCCGGATGATCTTTATGACGGTAGGATCCAAATCGGTCTCAGGAGGGTTGGTGGCCAAAAAGTCCTTGGTGGCCCAGTACCGTTCGGAAACCCAAGCTCCTTCATATAAGTATTTGGCCAACTGTAACAAGGGCTTGATGTCCACATGAGTAAGTTCACAGTCGATTTCACGCACCACCGAAACGGCCTTTGCAAAGAGTTTTGGGTTCTCAGTTTCACCGTACCACACCAAATCCAGCGGAATTCCCACTTTAGGCACACTGGGGAAGGCCAAAAGCGGGTTTTCCGGCATATGGCGCGAGTAGGCATCTCTCAGGCCATCAAACAGAGCCAAGATATTAAATGCTAGCTGAGCATCGTGGATATTGGTGGCAAACACCGATACGGCGTCCAAGGACTTGCATGCAGGCACCACGCCTCCACAAGAAAACACTCCCTTGGTAGGCTTAAGTCCAATGATATTGTTTAATGCAGCAGGCACTCTTCCCGAACCGGCTGTATCGGTCCCAAGCGAGAGAGGCACAATCCCCCGGGCCACCACAGAGGCGGAACCTGCAGATGAGCCGCCACTCACGTAGTCTTTATTGATGGTATTGGGCACCACGCCATAAGGAGAGCGGGTCCCCACCAAGCCCGTGGCAAATTGGTCCAAATTGGTTTTACCCACGATGATAGCACCAGCACTGCGTAAAAGCTTGACAGTAGAGGCATCTTGCACCGGAGTATAGGCAAACGACGGGCATGCGGCCGTAGTGGGCAACATCTTGACGTCAATATTGTCCTTGACAGCCACAGGCACTCCATAAAGCGGGAGGTGTTTTTTGTCTTTATGGGATTGAAGAAACTCCCATTGGTGGCGAATATCTTCGGTGGACGAGAGCGAGATCCATGCCGGGTCCGAAGGGGCAATGTTCTGGTCGGCCAAAAGCGTAAGCAACAACGAAAGCGATTGTTCAGGCGTGGCATCAAAGTGGAAAGTCTTCCACTCATCCACAGTCCATCCAATGTAGCTCATGATAAATAAATAGACACTTAAATTGGTGAGTTGACTTAATTAATTTGATTAAAAATGACTCAAGTGAATTAAGTAACAAAGTGAATTGGTAAGTAGTGACTAAGTGACTTGGTAACTTGGTGACTTAAGTAATTGGGTAAGCGTCGGTTGAGTGGTTGAGTGATTGAGTGGTTGAGTGGTTGAGTGGTTGAGTGGTTGAGTGGTTGAGTGGTTGAGTGGTTGAGTGGTTGAGTCTCAAAAAGGTAGTCTGTGAAAGAGGTTCGTTTAGGAGCGAGAGAGAAGCGGACCCCACCTCTTTATATCAGAGGGCCAGGGTATCTTCCGACCCAGCGACCGATTACCTGCATGGCAGCACGGACCGATTACCTGCATCTATAAAACCGATTGCCTGCAGATAGCACTTGATTAGCCTGCACATGAGACGCCGATAAAGCGCCTTGCCGTCCGGCCTTTTCCTTCTGTTTTGCGCGGCGCGGACCGGGCGCCGATCGCCGCGAGCGGCGCGCAAGTGCCACGGCAAGCTGTTGATAACGGTGGCTGCAAGTATTCATCTATTGCCAGATCCATCTATTAAATCCATATATCGTCAGATAGATGGATACTACATATAGATCCACTAGTACTATAGGATACTCTATTGATTTACTAGAGTATTATAGGGTGCTATAGGGTCTGTATAGATTTACTAGAGTACTATAGCGTACTATAGCGTACTATAGCGTACGGTATAAGATACTCTATAATCTTATAGACATACTATAGAACACAGGGTACTAAGATGGTCTGTATAGAGTACTATAGAACACTTAGTACTAAGATGGTCTGTATAGAGTACTATAGAACACTTAGTACTACTTAGTACTGTAGAACACATAGAGAGAACATTTAGATTGAACACGGAGTACTGCATATAAAAAGTCCATGAATAGTCCATGAATAGAAGATGTTAGAAGATGGTTGGGTGTATGGATGGGAGGTGGTGGGGGCACGACTACGCGGGTAGAGTACCCCGCTAGTAACCACGAACAATCAATCAACAATGGATGCGACTACCCCGCTTGCTAAACTTGCCTTGTCTTGTATCTTCTCGTATTTGTCTCTCCCTCGTATCTCCTCGTATCTCTCTCATAGCCCCTCGTATCTGACTTTGAGCTGGATTAACCGGTCCATGCAGATGTGTATATATGCTCTTGGGTATCTCAAACTATAATAGAGTAGAGTAGTAGTATAGAAGTATAGTATAATAGAGTAGAGTAGTAGTATAGAAGTATAGTAAAATAGAGTACAGTAAATAGTGGAGCACCCAATAGTGTAGTTTGTGTAGCCTAGGTTAGCTTAGTAAGTAGAGTAGACTAATAGAGTAGAGTAGAATAGAATAAAGTAGGGGTATTTCTAGGGTGTCTAGGGGTGTGGTTCTGTTGAATATGTGAGATGTGTGTTGGAACTTAATGCTTTACGCCTGCAATAGTGGAGCGGTAATAACGTTTGTTAGATTCCTTTAAACTCAACTTGGGGGCGCGGTGACAGATTAACTTATTCGCCCAGTCTCAATGACGCGGATTACCCCTTCTTATAGGGCAAACCATATTGGCCTGCATATACACTATTATGCAGGTTAGATTAAATAATCCTCCTAGCTGTAATTTCCTTCTAGCGACAATTTTCTCCTAATGTTAGAAATGTGTACATCGCAACATGAATCAAGTGTCAAGTCTAACACTTGCATGTTACTCTATTCACGTTCCGGGTAGGACAAATGAATCTAAAGTTTGGTCACGTGCCAGAACACGTGTCTGGTGGCACGTGACAAATTATTTTAAAGTACACATGTCCCTCAAGTTGAACAATATGGTGACGCATGTATGGAGGTAAAGTGGTAGCTGCAGTACAATGGAATTGAAAAAGCCTTATAAGGTTTTGAGGAATGCATTAGTGCAGACTAGTATTGTAACTGGGTCTTGGTTGTCAGGAGGAGTCAGAGGAGTCAGAGGAGTCAGAGGAGTCAGAGGAGTCAGAGGAGTCAGAGGAGTCAGAGGAGTCAGAGGAGTCAGAGGAGTCAGAGGAGTCAGGAGAAGTCAGAAGGAGTCAGGAGAAGTCAAGTTTGATTTCAGACAAGGTATTACCAAATCCATACCCAAAACCAAGGAGTCCAAGAATTCCCAAGTATATATAGAGAGGATTCAGCTCTAGGTTTTGTTGAGCAGTATCACGAATAACCAGAATTTCAAGGATTGCATAATACAGAACAGTAACATAAATTATGGACCTAGGAATACTAAAGTCTAATAGAGAGTGCGTAACCAGACTTGGGTACACCATTCTGTTTACTGTGTTCATTCGCCCATGATTATCTCTAGTCACTACTATTACTACTCTCCTATGACTGTTGACCTAGCCTCAATGCAATATACTATAATTTAAGACTATCCCTTGTTGAGTATTTTCTAGAGATTGGAAGGAATATGTATGACTACTGCTCATATTTACTATAAGGACTTTTACTAGTGACTTACTGACTCTTCATACTGACTTTTTTGAGACTATTTCTGCTGACTAAGTCTGAGACACTATTTCTATACCTATGGCTATTACACGCAATTACTGGATACTACTAGTACACTAGTACTTGTTAGGAAACGATTTCACAAGGATACTGAGATGCAAGGTATCCCGGTCGGGTAACACTTGCATACAACGTGTAGATGTTTCATGTATATGCAGGGTTGCATACAACCAGTATATATAACAGTGAGGTTTTCCTCCCTTGGATAAATCAGGGAGTTCCTTGTCTATTCTAGGTTCAATACATACCATGATAAACTATAGGACTTAAGGAATACGTTCTACATATAAGACTAACAGGTTACGCACTGTTGAGTCCTAACAGTACTAGTAGTACTACTCATTACTGACTACTACTACTACTACTACTGACTACTACTACTGAGTACTAATTACTGACTACTACTACTCATTACTGACTACTGACTACTACTACTGACTACTGACTACTGACTACTGACTACT
>NKZI01002077.1:37500-41947 GCA_002370645.1 Metschnikowia sp. 00-154.1 | reverse complement strand
CCCCGCCGCTCACTACCTTATCCAGAACATTTTTTCAGGATTTACTGGTGCTGTCGCCATCCTTCAAGGCTCACCACCCGCCCCTGACCCCCCGTTCGTTGCATCATCCCCGCAACTCTTTTACCCCGTCCCCCTCATCGAAGCTTTCCTTCGTACTTGGGCCCGTTTCATCCNCCCCCCGTTCGTTGCATCATCCCCGCAACTCTTTTACCCCGTCCCCCTCATCGAAGCTTTCCTTCGTACTTGGGCCCGTTTCATCCTCACCTGGCTTGAGCTCCACCACTTGGTTGCCCCAAACTCATGGACTCATCAACTCCTCGTTGTTCTCGAACGCGCTCTTTTCCTCAACTCCTTGCGCACCAATTTGGAGTACTTCGCTACCGCGTTGTTCCTCATTTTTTCGGCTGCGAAAGGTTTGCAGCAAATCATGAGACTTCCTCCGCGTCTTTTCCGCCGGTTTTACCCACGTGCTGTTCCCTCCACCAACCACCACCCGGACCCCTTGGAGCAAATTGCTCGCCTGGTCCAACAAATTGCCCGCAGTTTCCCCCATCATGATGTTGGATCACCCGTCACTCAGTTCCTCGCTCGCCTCGTCGAGCCTGTCTTCTGGATTCGCACCATCATCCACACGATGTATCGGATCTGCACTTGGACACCCATGCTTGGTGTGACTGCCTCCTCGGTCTGTTACGCTATCACCCGGGTCCTCATCCGCTCCGCCTTCCGCTTGGTCTCCTACCCTTTCTCGGCTCACTACCAAAACACTTGGGTGTCTTCTCACGTGGCCCCTTCCACACCCGGTGCCCGCGCGCCACCTTCCACTTCCGCCTCCCCAAAGTCCAACCCTTCCAACCTTTCCGCTGTCCCCACCGAATACAAATTAATGGACCCTGATTTCCTGTCCCGCACTGCTCTCCTTGTCAGTTTGTCCCCCCAAATCCGTTGGCGTCCCTTCGATGGCCCTGCTCTCCACCGCGCTCTCACTAGCGCTGGACTTCACGCGCAATGGCCTCTCGTCTACGATTTCGCCCTCGAATCGTCCACAGTCCACTCTCTTCCCTCCGCCGCCGCCTTCTTCACTTGGTTCCTCCACTGGCAACTCGAACAAGATGAATACTCTCAGCTCGTTGGCGCTCACAAACAAGAGAGTTTATCCCTTTTAGATCCCGTCCACTCTTACCCTGAACTTTTGGACACCCTCCGCCAGCTCGACCGTTTGCCTTACCTCCAACCCTCCTTCCCCCAAGTCATGGAACTTCTCTTCACCTATGGCGCCTTGTCGGACCCTAAGGTCACTCAGATCCTTCGTCCACTCGTCACTGCCCACCCCCACTATTTTGAATTCTTCCAACAACTTGACCGGGACTTCTGGAAACTTTTCCGCAAATTCCCAGGCAGACCTACCTCCGCTCCTCCCCCCCGTCCGTCCCGATGACTATCGCATCCGCATCAAGCCCACTGCCTTACGAGCCCATAACAGACCCTTGCCGCAATACTCCTTAGCTGCCCGCGACTTCCTTCAAACCGAAGTCACACGTCTTCTTCAACACGACCTCATTGAACCGTCCTCCGAAGCCGATTATGTGGTCGCCCAGCTTGTCCCCAAAAAAACCGGCAGCTTCCGCATTGTGTTTGATTTCCGCCCCGTCAATGAAATCACCGAACCAATGCCCACCTCGCTCGCTTCCTTCCGTTCCCTTATGCCTGGTCTCACTCACGCGCAAATTTTCTCCTCCCTCGACCTCAGAAGTGGCTACCATCAGCTTCGCATCCATCCAGACACCAAGCCTTACACTACCTTCCAAACCCCGTTCGGACGATTTCAATGGAACGTGCTTCCCTTTGGACTTTGTGACGCCCCTCAGGTTTTCGGTTCTTACATGACTGAACTCTTGCGCGATTACGAGTCTTTTTGCCGCGTTTACTTGGATGATATCCTTATCTTCAGCCCGGACGAGGCCACTCACACCGACCATGTCCACACTATCCTCGATGTCCTTCACCAGAACGCCCATGCCATCAATTGGGAAAAATGCACCTTTTTCGTCCCCCTGATCGAATGGGTTGGTCACCAAATCAGTGCCACGGGCATCTCAGCCACCGACACCTTCAAAGGCCAAGTCGATAACCTCGGACCCCCCACCACCAAGCTGGATGTCAAAGTTTTCCTCGGCCATGTCGGTTACCTACAAGAACTGATCCCAAACTTCGCTCACCGCTCGCTGCCCTTGACCAACCTCCTCGTCAAAAACGTTCCGTTCAACTGGACCCCCCCTTGTCAAGCAGCCTTCGAAGACCTCAAACAAGCCATCGCCGACATCGTTCCCCTCCAACCTTTCGATCCGTCCCTCCCCATCCAACTCCACACAGACGCGTCCCATTTCGCCGCCGCAGCCGTCCTCCTCCAACCTAGTGTCACCCATCCCAATACCTGGCACCCTGTGGAATACCGGTCGCAAAAATTCGATGTTCACCAACGCAATTGGGATATTCACGTCAAAGAATTCTGGGCCATCAAGTTCGCCTTCAAGAAATTTCGTTTTTTTCTTGAGGGTCGCTCTTTCACCGTCCTCTGCGACCAGAAATCCATTTCGCAAATCTTCGATCAATACAACCGACCCATTCGCACCGCAGAACCCCTCGATCCCCGCCTCCAGCGGTGGATGCTGCGCATTCTCCATCACCGTTTCCAGATCCTCTATGCCCCCGGCTCCACCAACGTTCTCGCCGACCATTTATCCCGGAACCCCGCCTTATTGCCCGACACTGCCATCACTGTGGGCGCCCTTGTCTCCGTCGCCACGGACCCCTCCTGGTATGCGGATATTTGCGATGGCTACGCCTCCGACCCATTCTTCGGGCCCATCCACGCATCCCTCTCGCTGGCGGGCTCTTCTCCAACTCCCCACCCGGGCTACTCCCTCGCTGCCGAGACCGGTCTCCTCTATCACGGGGACCGATTGTGTATCCCACGCAGCACTTTACCCGAGTTCCTCCGCCAAACCCACTGTTCGACTACCGCCGGCCATCCTGGCATCCAACGCTGGCTCAAAGCCATCTCCTCCCTTTACTCCTTCCCCCAAATGAAATTGACTTTGACCAAATACGCTGAAGGGTGTGACGTCTGTCTCAAAACTAAACACAACAGCTCCCGACCAGCCGGTCTCCTCCAAGCCCCCAATGCCCCTACTGGTAGATGGAAGGACATCGCCACCGATCTTATTACCGGCTTCCCCACCACTACCTTGAGGGATCGCTCCGTCAATGCTATTCTCACCATCGTCGACAAATTTTCCAACCGGGTCCATTTCTATCCCATCCTGTCCGAATTTTCCTCCCAACTGATGATTGACACACTCGTGTACGACTACTTTCCCCTCCACGGCCTTCCCTCATCCATCCAATCTGATCGCGGACCTCAGTTCACCAGCGATATGTTCCAGTCCACCATGACGGCCCTTCAGGTCACCTCCCATCTCTCGGTCACACAACACCAACAATCCAATGGCCGTGTTGAAAATCGCAACAAATTGATTGAAACCTACCTTCGCCTCTACATCCATTCCAACCAAGACTGGCCGTCTCTCCTAGCCGTGGGAGAGTACGTGCTTAACGCTCAACCATCCAAGTCGCTCCAAGGCAAATCCCCATTTGAATTAGACCTCGGATACATCCCATCATCACCATTACAATTTGACTTCCCAGTTCCCATCCAATCCCTCAACCGTGACGCTGTGGACATTGCAGAAACACTCGATCGCAGTTTCACTGCCGCCCTCGCGGCCCACCAAGCCTCCTTCGACAAAGCCAAAACCTACTTTGATCGCAAACATAAAGACCTTCTCTTCCAAACAGGTCAACAAGTCTACGTCGATATCAACTGTCTCGCCGGTTTCCCTGACGCTAGGAATTCCGCCTTATTGCCTAAACTCCGCTCCAAGTTCGCAGGACCTTACGAGATCGCAAGAGTCGTATCACCAGTCAACTATCAACTCGTGATGCCCTCACAATACAAAGGTAGTAAGGTTTTCCATATCAGCCAGTTACGTCTCAAAAAGACAATCCCGGAAGAATACTTTACCCCACTACCAACAGACGTCGGACTTAAACGTTACAAGGATGGCTCCGAACTCGTTGAGGTCGAAGAAATCCTAAGCCACAAGAAAGTCAGCCGCGGTTACCTTTTATCCGTACGCTGCAAACGATCTGCTGATCACCCCGAAGGCGAAATTATTACAGTACGCGCTGGAAACTTGCGGTCAACCGCACCCCAGCTTTACCTGGAATACGCCGAAAAGCATCACCTCCCTAAGGTTAAATAACCTGGCTTCGAGGCTGGGGGGGATGTTAGACCTACCATGGGTAGACACACTACCCATAGAGGTATCTTCGAGCCTACGAATGCCAGTGACTCATCCAAGGCACCATAACCCGTGACTTGGAC
>NKZI01002077.1:0-32500 GCA_002370645.1 Metschnikowia sp. 00-154.1 | reverse complement strand
TGGAGTAGACTGTGGAGTAGACTGTGGAGTAGACTGTGGAGTAGACTGTGGAGTAGACTGTATACTACACTAGACTAAACCATAACTTGACTGGACTGGACTAATAAGTAATGAAGATAATCAGTGGGTATATGTCAGATCCACTATAGTTAGTGCTCTACGTATTGAGGTATGAAGCTTCTCTGCCCCATACTAACAATGTCCGTTGTATAAGGCCTTCTACCCAGTCATCTACCAGCCATCTACCAGCCATCTACAAGTCATCTACAAACCATCTACAAACCATTTACAAGCCATCTACAAGTCATCATTGCATGAGGTACCAGGATGGCCTACTACTAGCTGGAACAACGCATGCTATTGTTCTGGAGAAAACTGTTTCTGTAGCCACGCCCTTCTCTTGAAAACACTAAAAAAGCAGCTCAGGTTCCTCCTTCAGAGGAATCATCGACGAATGAATATAGTAAACAGAGTACCTGAGGTAACGATACGAATCTAACAGTATATAAGACTAAGGTATATAGAAGAATGGATACGTAAGAATAGTGGTGTATGAAATTAGGGATAGCAAATAATGGTATATCAGAATAGTGGTGTATGGAATTAGGGATAGCAAATAATGGTATATCAGAATAGGGATATAATGGTGCCTCCATAGAAGGATTGTGATAAAGAATCTAATAAAAAATCCAGGGAACTTGTAAGCCAGACATATTCACCTATCAAAGAGTGTTCTGGTAGATCACTGTTCATTAGTAGGTGACTAGTCTGTTGCATTTCCTTTCTGAAGACCTTAGAAGACCTTACAAGACCTTAGAGGATCATCTGACCAGAGAGACAAATGATAATTCTGCTTTCCAGATTAACACACTTAAAAATTCCTCTAATTGTCAACGAGTACCTATTCAACGAGCACATATTCAACGAGCACATATTCAACGAGCACCTAGCATGTACGGATGCAATGCACTTCGTGTATGCAGACAAGTGAGATATGAATAGGCCTTAGATGAGTGGGGCATATAGACCATTGTTAAACAATAGGACTGTGTAGATCTTAGACAATAGGACTGTGCGGCCCCGTCTTAGGACTTTGGTCTTGTAAGTAACAACTTATATTTCCCTGTATATCAATATATACTAAACATAAGTTGAAACTAATAATTTTCCAATGAATTCCCACCACTGGCACCAACGTCACTGGATGAACAGGTGCTGACTTTTGACACTGTTCCATAATTCTGCTTTGCTGAAGCTTTTGCTGAGACAAGGACAAGCCACCGAATCTTTTTTACCAAGCATTTTCTGCTATTTTGTGAGACACAAGAAAGGAATCTTCCTGTTATGAACAACCTTCCCGTTATGAAGAACCTTCCCGTTATGAAGAACCTTTCCGTTATGAAGAACCTTCCCGTTATGAAGAACCTTCCCGTTATGAAGAACCTTCCCGTTATGAAGAACCTTCCCGTTATGAAGAACCTTTCCGTGATATCCCTATTGTATGGATATGACCTTTGGTATGGGTATTGATGGGATTCCAATAGCTAAGTCCTTATGCAGAAAGCTTCCGGTAACAACATGGAGTATGGAAATCATGGAATTGTAAACGACGTGAAGAACGTGAGCGACGTGATAGAATAGAGCGATTTTTGCACCCAATGTTTAACCCATTACAGAGCCGTTTCATAGTCTTTATTGAAAATGAACGGCTCATAAAATGCATCCTTGAGATTGGCCACTTTTCGACCTCCCAAGCCCGGAATCGACGCCAATCCCTCACCTTTAGCCTGAACAACTATATTCCGGAAAGACTTGCAGTTGGCCAAAAGATTCGCCACATCTGTTTTGTTGACCGCACGCACGGTGGTCAAACTATTGATGATGTTCAGATTGAAATCGGTTTTCTTAACACCCTGGATGGAAACATTGACTTTGGCCCGAGCCATTTCGTTGCTTTTGAGCCCTGCAATATAGTTGCCGGCCTCTTCAAACGACCATGCCACTACCATTGTCAAATCGTTTTTGATGCAAATCACCAGCAATTTGCGGATGGCCTCCTGAGGCGAATCGATGTCTACTACCACTAAAAGAACTCGTAACGCATCATCATCTTGGCGCACGTGTGTGGAGGAACTGCCTCCTTTGAGCTTATCTATGCGTCTCCATACGTATTCAGGCCGGAGTTTATGATACTTGAGCGAAAGAAAAAGCACCTGAAGAGTGGCGTTAATGTAGTAGTCCAGGAGGATCTGGGAATTGTACGACCAGGGTGTGAGTTTCATCTGCGGTGCTTCTAGAAGGGGATTTCCCTTTTGGGATGGTGCCACCTGCACAGAAGTATATGAATGGACGTTTCGGGGTCCTCTCCTTGCTGGAATTGGAGTATTGGGTTTTTGTCTTGCTCCTTGTGCATCTCCAGTCTTGGAAATGTCCTCTTTAGGGTCAATCCCTTGCTGTTTCTGGATACGTCCTGTATCTTGACCAAGACCTGCCTCTTTTTGGCCAACTTCCACCTGTTTCTGGCCAACATCTTTCTCTTTCTGGATGGATCCTGTATCTTGACCAATATCTGTCTCTTTTCGGATACTTGCTGTCTCTTTCTGGACACTACCTGTATTCTGGCCTTCTGTTTGGTCACTTTTGGTACTTTCAGATGACTCCGTTTGCTCTGAACCGCCAAAATCATCATAACTCTCTCTCATTTGCTGAACGCCTGCCAAGATACTGGCAAACGACAGCTGGTCGACATTTTCCTCCATGCTGTGATCACTAGTGCTCAAGGAATTACGTGGAGTTAAGTAGCTGTGTTCCGTATATCAAAGCTCCGTACACCAAAAGGCAAAGACCCGTACACCATAAAATATAAGACCCGTACACCAAACCGACCATGCGCTGGTCGCGATATATGGCAAGCATAGCATAGCATAGCATTAGCTCAATATCAACTACAAATGGTATGTCTGCACATGACACATGGGTGAAACACACCTGAAACACATCTGAGACACCACTAACCACAGTCTGCTCTCTTCAACTTCCAGTCTCTTCTTCTCGTCATTCTCTTGGCCATCTGTACCTGCACCTACATCCACGCCACGTGGCCGGCCCTTATCAACAAGAACAAAACCGGGGCCTTGGGTATTTTCTGGAAATTTGCCCGCATAGGAGAACGCTTGAGTCCGTACGTTGCCATTGGCTGCTTCATCATGGCTTTCAATGTTCTCAGCAGTTAAACGTATGGAGGTTTTGGATGTTGTGTTATATGCAGGTGTGTTGATTATTAGAGACTTTTAAGTTCTAAATTGGCATCAGAAGCATGATTTCTATGACTCAGGGGTAATCTATAGGTTCGGTTCTAAAAGATGTTTATTTGTTTGCAATGGTTATGTACTTTGGCTGTTTGATTATATGGATATGGGGCTTCGCTCTTTTATATTCCGAGTTAGACCTCTCTTCAAATAGGATAGGTTTCTATCTAGGGAGAATGCAAGGCAATGGTTTTTTTTTTTCTTTTTTTTGATTCCTCTCGATTACGCAATTTTCCCAGAGCTTGGCTGATCATTCTCAACATAACACCTTGATAGAGTAATTATCTGCTCAGAGGGGTCTCTAAACTCATCAGCTTTTCTGATTATGCGGTTTCTGGTTTTGGTTCCGATTCCGGTCTCCTAGTGTATAATTTACACTTCTATGGTGGTGATATCTGGTGCACTTTGGTGTTTTTAAGGGGGTATCTGGTGCATTTGAATAGAGAATGTGGATGTATGGCGGTCAGTGAATTTGAATATGCACTTTGGCTGGTTTCTAGAAGACCATAAGTTCTCATGTTTAGAGAACACCAGGGACCGGAAAAGTCTCTGTATACCTGAATCAGGGAACTAGACAAGCCGAAGAATCATCAGGTGCAGGTATGAGACATTGGACATAAGCTACAGTTATTAAATCAGCTACCAACTATTAGGTATCTGGATTATTGGCTCTTTGGTTTCTGGTGGTTGTCTCACCAGAGGTTAGTATGTGTGGTGTTAGTATCTGGTGTATTGACTCTCCATTTCTTATGCCTTTCTACACTGTCATACTCACTCATACTCAGTCATACTCATTTGGCTCTACTTGATGAAATCAGTCTACTCGATAACATCAGGTTTCCTGACAATATCTGTTTTTCATCATTATGCATTTTGCTAGCTGGAATTTGTGGGCCTTTACATGAACTCTATATCTTCCAGGTATGTGTATTTGCTGTGGTCAAATTTATTTGCGTCAACATTATACCCTTCTGCTTTCCTACTTTAATATCTACTTTTGATCAGTTTGTTCAGTTGATTTTGACCATTCCAAAACCTGGCTTTTTTACTTGGTAGTCTGTCTACTCAGCAGTCTATAAAGGGTCTATATGGTCTACTTAGTCATCTATAGCCAAGCTACTTAGCAGAGTTAGTCTACTTAGTGCTATACACAATCTACCTGATAGTATCTGGTCTGTCTGTTGGTGATTTTTCTGTTGGTGATTTTTCTGTTGGTGATTTTTCTGTTGGTGATTTTTCTGTTGGTGGTTTTACTGCTGGTGATCTGGTCTATCTGGTCCACCTCTCGCCGATTACTTGGTCAATCAGACTTAGTAGGCTACAGATTTCCTAGTAGTCTATCTGAAGTACTAACAAGCTATATGGTGATTTGGTGGTCGTATCTGTTACGTGGTATGCTGGTCTACCTGATGTATATTTAGTGGTCATGACCGAATTTTAAATGTATTTCTAGAGTACATTTAGAATATTTCAAGAGTACTTTCAGAGTACTTTAAGGAGGATATTCTCAGCTAAGAATAGCCAAAACATTATATTTCCGTACCAAAGACGTACCAGCATTATATCCCTGTACCAAAGACGTACCAGCATTTACAACTATGGTAGTAGAGTGATAAATAGTACCACTAGAAAGAAATTTTTGGAGTGCCAAAATACTGGCAGTTCAGTAAATACATTATACCTATACTAAGCTACACCACTCTATATACTAAGCTACACTACTCTATATACTAAGCTACACTACTCTATATACTAAGCTATATACATACTATACTATCGTTCTGTCAGGTCCATTACAGACAGGGGCCAATAAACTCCTATTAACATTTGTGTAATAGATTACCACTGTAATACTACTACGGCTCTACACACTACACTACTGTTAGATTAAGTTCAGCAATAGTAGTGAAGGTAGGAGAGTAATACTACTATATTAGAGGTATGATAGTACATGAATTTGGTAAAAGTAGTCCACTAATATTGTATGCTGTCTACATAATAGTCTCTCTGTTTGTTTTCTGGTCTCTGTTTGTTTTCTGGTCTCTGTTTGTTTTCTGGTCTCTCTGTTTGTTTTCTGGTCTCTCTGTTTGTTTTCTGGTCTCTCTGTTTGTTTTCTGGTCTCTCTACTTGGTATCTGGTCTCTCTACTTGGTATCTGGTCTATATGATTGATCTTCTGGTCTATTTGCTTCATAATTCTCTACTTGTCTTGCATTAGCAGGCTCGACTTCTGTCCTTACCTGAACTCGACCTACCTGAACTCGAACTGCTCGTTCACGGAATTGCACAATATGGGAGCCCTCTCGTTGCCTACAATCCGCTCCAAGGCTGCTGCATCCCACTTGCAGAAGTTGGTCTTAACAAACGAAAGGTCTACATCAGCCTCGTTCCGGTACACAGAGCGGCCCACGAAGCGGAGCAATTCCCGGTAAAAAAGAGGATTGGAAGGTGGCTCGTAGAGCATCACGTTCTTGACGCCCCGAATCTCGTACCTCCGGAAATGGTGCATTCTTTCCGTATACAAGAGCATCTTAGCCTTACCAGAAGCGAACGCATGACGAGCCTTGCCCACACGTGACGCACTCAGGTACTCGTCGATGGACGCAAAGCTGATCTTGGTGTGTGCCTTCATATAAGTCTTGATCCGGACGTAATCAAAATATGACGGGATATAGATCAACATGCCGTCCTCATACGACAGCTGCTTGGTGAGCGAGGGTAACAGAGAGTTGATGAAGTAACGGAACCGAGCATCCACGGAATCCTGCGGAGAAGCTGCTTCGAACCGAACGAACATTTGCTTGATCCGAAGCCCCACCAGGTTCATGATGCACGTTTTGGCGGAGATTTCCGGCCGAAACCGGACTTTTCCACTGATGTTATGCGACTTCCCAAGTAAACTGTTGACATTGGGCGTAACAAACTCCGAAAAAACCAATGTTTGCCGTAACAATCTTGCATGGTCATTGATGGCATACATGCGGATCCGGGAAAAATCGGCTCCGTGGGCTTCTTTAGGCACTTTGTTGACGTACTTGAGCACGGTGCCCACGTGATCCCAGTTCTGCATTTCCATCTGGTTGGCCAAATCTACTGCCAAGATTTCGATAGACGCCAAGAAGTCTGTCTGCCGCTTGCTCTGGTTGGGGTCTTCCAAAATCATCGAAAGACCGATGGGGGAAGCTACCAAAATATCCAGGTTGTAGAACCCCAGGTAGAGCTTTACGGCCTTCCGCGTAAATTTCATCCCGACTGCAAAAAAATCGTTGGTATTGCCTTTGAACATAGCCCGGAAATCGGCAGGCTTGGTTTCGGGTGGCGCTCCATCCTGGAAAAATTGCTGCTTGAACTTCCGGTGGTTCTCCTGCTGTTCTGCTCCGGAAAGCTGGATCAATTCCTGCACACACTCCCACCCGGCATTTCTGGTCGGAAGAAGAATAAGCACCTTGGGCCGAGTGAACCCTTGGTCGCGAAACTCGGGCTCTTCCATATCGCCCGCCTGACCTGCCTTGAGCTTCTCCTGGTACGCCTTGAGCTTTTCGTTGTTCTTTAATACCCGGTCACGTGTCTTGAGCACATGACTGAGCACGTGCGCAAGGTATACTGCCCGGTACTGTGTGTTATTGTAGGTCTGGCTGGCAAAGCTGACGTCACGATATGTCAGCATATGACCCAATAGGGCAGCCTCAAGCGGCCGTAATGTATCCCCATGCTTCTGGATGTACTGTTGTTGGACTTTTTGCTTGAGCACACTTTTCGAGATGTACGGGTTTTCGAAGGTGCACGGGTGTGTGAGGCTCTCATGTGTTTCTCCTGGTGATTGTTGCACTGTAACTTTGTAAGGAGGTTCCAGGATCTCACTGCGTCCGGTTATGGTCCAGCGTTGGCCATCCTCAATCGCTGTAGCTTTTTCAGCGACGAAATCGTCCGAGATTTGGTTAAACCGGGCCTCATAGATATTTGAGGCGACATTATCGTCATCCACATCTTCCTTAGTGTCTTCTTCGGCATCCACGTACTCTTCTTCAGCATCACCATCGTCTTCATCATCGAAATTGGCTCCGGCAATGTCATTTTCCAAGTCAGAGTCGTCGTTTTCAGCATTTTCTTTCCCCAGAACCGCTTTTTTCAGCTGATTTTTGGGCTGCCGAGAATTCTCGGTCTTGAGAAGTGTAAGCAATGCATCGTAGGCCTTTCCATCTTCAAATTGGGGTGTTTTTGGTTGGTGTTCCTCCTCGTCCAGAGACAGTTCTGAAGGTTCAGGTAGCTCTGGCTGCACGACATCCCTCCGCGCCGTTCGCGTGATCTTGCGAAGCTCTCCGCGACCCTGGTTGGGCCGGCCATGCTTCTCCCGGTGGCCTGCACTTCTGGACTCTTGTCGACTTCTCTTAGGCATTGTACTGCTTTGGGAGTGCAGTGCGATGCGATGAGATGAGATGTGAGTCTACCTTACACCCGTACCTCCTGCAATCAGGTAGTTCTAAATATCTCCAGAGACTCAACGCTCTTCATTATGAGGAGTGATAATTAATAAATTCGGAGTTAGAGAAGAGATTATTCAAGTCAATTGCAGTGTGTGGCTTGTTTGTGCTAGTGGAGTTAGACATGGGACCTTTGGGTTGTGTGTCACGTGACAAGGTCTAAAAATGAAGCCTGATTGACCAACCCCAAACCACAACTTAACTAGTGAATCTTCATTAAATTGGAATTTTGGAAGCAGAAAGAAGAATCAAGTCTTTATTTGAAGCCCTGACCATAGTGGCTTCTGGAGTGATTCTTCCCGTGTGTTACATGGAGTGGAGAGTGTGCTTATGTGCAGGACAAGGAAATAATGATCATAGAAGCGATTTTTTCACATTTTCAAGTCCCATTTTTGTAAAAAAAATTGATAATGAGTGATTTCAAGGAGTTTGTGATTTTTAAAGTGTGGTCCAATTTTATTTTCCATAAGTAGTATTCTCAGCTCTCCTTGTATAATGCGTTTAGGCTGCGAAAAAGTCATCCCGTAACAATACGGAAAGAAACGAGGCCTTAGGAAATGAGTACCAAAATTTTTGAAAGAAATCTGATAATCCTAGAAAAATCCAAAAACAAAATACAAGGCAGTATTTTTTTTTTACATCAGACTAGCACGAAATTTACTTCACCACTGTTAATTCCACTATAGGCAAGACACTACTTATTAGACCCACCAAGGTAAGACACTACTTATTAGACCCACCAAGGTAAGACACTATTTCTTAGACCCACCAAGGTAAGACACTATTTCTTAGACCCACCAAGGGTAGTAACCTACCTAGGTGGCTGTTGAACCTGTACTGGTAGACCAGAGGTTGAGCGGTCCCTTTGGCCCTGATTGCGACCTCTATTCTCCTATGCCGGACTAGTCTATATAAGGTGCGACCATTCCTCTAGAAGGAACAAGCGGCGAATGAACATAGTAATGTTTAGTAAACAGAGTACCTGACGTAACCGGAATCTAACACTAGCCATAGAGTGATTCTGAAGTCTGCTCTGTCTAATCCTAACAATGGTCTGGCCGTTATTGTATTTCGTACTATAATGGCCGTGAGATGAAGTTTGCAATGGTCATAGTACTTCATACCATGATGGCATTTTTGAATATGTCAGAGCAATCATCACCATTGTTCAGGTGAAGAGTTTTTCGATGTTACTTTTCTCTTCTTATTTATATAAGCAGCTCAGGTTCCTCCCTTTGAGGAAATATCAACGAACATAAAATCAGTTAGGAATAAATATATCAAAGAACATAACATAACTCATATAGTCATTGTTAGATTCTGGTTTACGTCCAGTACTCTGTTCTAGTGTGTTTTGTATGTTTATTCGTCGATGATTCCTCAAGGAGGAACCATCGCACCTTATATAGACTGGTCCGGCATAGAGGAATAGAGGTCGTATTGAGGGCCGAAGGCCGCTCAACATCTGATCGACCAGTGCAGGGTTTCAGCATCCACTACTCTCCACGAATACTCACACAGACTAATATTTATACTTAACTAACTACTCCATTACTTCACTACTAATACTTGACTACTAATACTTCACTACTAATACTTCACTACTAATACTTCACTACTCCACTAATAATACTTAGCTGACTGTCTTACCTCAAACATTACTTGTTTACTATCATGGTTTCTTTCCATTGTCAGATCCACCAAAGGTAGTGACCTACCTATGGAGATATTGTGAAGCCTCTCTGCCCGATCCTAACAAGGGCTAGTGCAAACGCCGTAGCACGGCGTTCGGCCATCGCAAATGATGAGCTGTCCTACCCATGGTGGGTCTAACAGTCATAGACAAAATAGGCGTAGACAGTGATAAGCCATTTAAATTTTCTACATTAAAATCTTAGCATAGTCTTACAATAGTCTTACAATAGTCTTACAATAGTCTTACAATAGTCTTACAATAGTCTTACAATAGTCTTACAATAGTCTTAGCATAGTCTTACAATAGTCTTACAATAGTCTTACAATAGTCTTACAATAGTCTTACAATAATCTTAGCATATGTCAACAAGTACCTAGCGTGTACGGAGTCAGAATACTTCGTAGATGTGGTATATGCAGACCAGTAATGCACTGTGCAGGTCCCTAGTGGGTGAAAACTCTTCACCAGCCTCGCACCGTCCAATCTACTTTGGTCTTGTAAGGTACAGCTTACAGTATTTTTCAAAACTATTCAAACCAGCGCAACAAAATGTTTCAAACCAGCGCGACAAAATGTTTCAAACCAGCGCGACAAAACGATTCAAACCAAAAATTCAAAATGTTTCGTATCTCTTCGCACATCCATTCAAACCAAATGGCATAATGTTTCACACCAACTTTTAATAGAATTCAATATTCTAAAATCTTAAATCTGGACGATTACCTCATATATACTACATTTGGAAGTTTTGCAGTACCAATCAAGGTTCAAAACGGACGAAACTGAACTGGTTAACTCGTTATCATGTATACGACAACTTTTTAGGGGTTATGTGTATTGGTTTGTTTAATTTTGCTAGTGTGGTTTGAATCGTTTTGCCCCGCTGGTATGAACCATTCTGGCTTCTTGGTTGAAATCATTTTGTCGCACTGGTTTGAATAGTTTTGAAAAACACTGTA
Organism: Metschnikowia sp. 00-154.1; assembly: GCA_002370645.1. NCBI lineage: Eukaryota > Fungi > Ascomycota > Pichiomycetes > Serinales > Metschnikowiaceae > Metschnikowia > Metschnikowia sp. 00-154.1. The sequence goes on along the minus strand of NKZI01002077.1, from coordinate 22,057 downwards.
CATATCTCTGTATACCAATACATATACTAAAACATAGGTTGAAAGCATAGTCTTACAGTAGTCTTACAATAGTTACTATCATGGTCATAGATACCGACTATACAGTGATTTTCAAAACACATTCAAACCAGCTCGGCAAAATGTTTCGAACCAAGAAGACAGAATAGTTCAAAACAAGCTAGCAAAATTAAACAAACCAATATATCAAAAAGTTTCGTACACCCCTAACCAGTTGTTATATACAGGATAACAAGGAACCCAGTCCAGTTCAATTCCGTCCGTTTTGACCCTTGATTGGTATTACAAGACTCCCAAATGTAGTAAATATGAGGCAATCGTCCAGACTTAAGATTTCAAAATATTGAATTCTAATGAAAGTTGGTGTGAAACATTCCACCATTTGGTTTGAAACACTATGCGAAGGAGTACGAAACTTTTTGAATTATTGGTTTGTTTAATTTTGCTAGTGTGGTTCGAAAAATGTTGTCGCACTGGTTTGAATAGTCTTGAAAAACACTGTAATAATATATACTAAAACAAAACATATGTTGAAATAAGTCGATCATAACCTCCAAGTATAATCGTTAAGAAAGCTTTTTCCTCTCCTATTTTTTTTTTTTGTTTTAGGGAGGGAAAGGGAAACTGGTTAAAATTCCAGTACTTGAATATGAAAACGCTAACTGTTAGAGCCACCATGGTTAGTGTGCTATTCATGTGGATGTTGAAAGCCTGTACTGGCCGATCAGAACAACCTCCATTCCTCTATGCCGGATTAGTCTATATAAGGTGCGATGGTTCCTCTTTGAGGAATCATCGGCGAATTAACATACAAAACACACAAAACAGAGTACTGGACGTGACCAGAATCCAACAGTAACGTAAAGAATGTGAAGACATTGGAATAAGTTCTGGAAAGAGTTTTTTTTTATAACATTCAATAACTTTGGAAATGGATTAAACAGAGAGAAGGTTTGGGAGAATATTTACGACCAGAGAAGGTTTGGGAATGGTATAGGAATAGTCAAGACTCGTTTGTGGCCTAGTCAACTTATTACAATCCTTGAAAATTCAAATATCTATCCATGCCAAGTTATACTCATATCCGCAGCAGGTCTCCAAGGTTAACAGACTCTAGTTGATAGAACAAAGTAGTTAAGGAAATTCGGTAAAATTGATCCCTCGTTTTGAGGAATCATGAACCAACAAAAGTAACTTAGTACATGAACGTTTCACAAGAATCTAACCAGTAGGGTATAGTATAGGGTGTAGAGTAGGGTATAGTATAGGGTGTAGTATAGGGTATAGTATAGGGTGTAGTATAGGGTATAGTATAGGGTGTAGTATAGGGTATAGTATAGGGTGTAGTATAGGGTATAGTATAGGGTATAGTATAGGGTATAGTATAGGGTATAGTATAAGGTATAGTATAGGGCATAGTATAGGGTATAGTATAGTAGTCTAATTTTCAAACCTTACATTGACTAGAAAACGGCGCTGGAATTTGACTAGCAGATATTGTTTATTAATGAACAGGGCTCCCAACCACACCGCGTAGCGTAGCGTACAGTATACACGGGTCTAGACGTGACCATTCTACACCCGAAAAAAAAGGAGAGTGAAATAGTCTTAAAGAAATCAACAGAAAATTTCAAATAAATTCATATTCCTTCCTTCCCCCTACCACTCCACTACCCATATCTACCACTTTAACACCATCTTTAAAAAGTCGTGCGCGCACCATTTCCCTCACACCCTTAACACCTATCAATTTCACACCCTCTCTCTCTCTCTCTCACACACACATCATTTTTAGGCTCTGAACTACACCTAACTATTCTCCTCCCCCACATACTGCACATACACTTACTACATACCCCATGAAACGGATCAAGGACTTGGCCAAAGTCCTCCTTTCCGTCTACTACCTCGCGCTCATAGTCCTCACCATCCCCTTGGCCTTTGATGTGGGCGGCGTGTCGTGTGGCCTATCGTTTTCACTTACACTTTTGGTGCTCTACTTCCTACTAACCACGGGGCGGCTTCTTTCACGACGCCATGGTCTTCTTCGCTGGCTCTCGTTGCTTTATTATTTACAGCACCTTTTCATCCCCAGCATCCTCATGTTCTACCTTCTGTTTTCCAATGAGTCGAGGGATACGGCCAAGGAGGCCATTTCGTTTGGTGGGACCTCCAGGGGTAATACCGGAGGCTTTGAATCGGTGGGCCACCCGTTTGTGACGCTCTGGCGCTTTATTTTGATGCATCTGACCCTGGTGTTCACCATAGCAGAAGGTTTCTGCACGCTCCTCTTGATCCAGCTGGTCTCTCAAACAATGCAGTGGCTCACGGTCTACAAATCCGATAGCTGGCTCTTTGTTAGCCTCATAGGCAGCGGCGCTACCATTACGGGCGCCCTTTACTTCCTATACCGCATCTTCATCAACCCATTTACGTTGGAATTGGGCAATGCGCTGCTTTTGGGCTCTTTCCTTACCTTGACCGTGGGCTTGGGGCTCTATGGAATCGTTTCTGGCAAGGGCTCCATGATTGAGTCCTCGCTACTTTTTGCCTACATTGTGCGGTGCATCTACGAAACGTTCCCCATCCTCTCCCAGGATGCCACGGACACCATCACCAACTTGTTCACGCAAACCACCATCAACATCCGCAACGAGATCAGCAAGTACCCCAATCCAGTGCTGGAGAAAATCAGCCTGGCCATCCCGTTTCTTGCGGCCAACATCCCGCACCTGTTCACCACCATCTGGATCTTCTTGGTGTCTGCGCTCCACAAGTTGACGTTGCCGTTATTGATCAACTTAGCGTACCGCATCGGAGTATTCTACGCAGCCACCAAGATCATTCCTTCCATCTACCATGGGCTTCCCTACCTGCCTCCAAGGACTCCACAGATCCGTCTGAGGCAAGTGTCTTCATCCTCCATACCGTCGTTGGAGAGGCCAGACAAAAGTGACAGAACGGAGAGAACAGAGTGGACGGAGAGAACAGAAAGGGACAGGACAGAAAGAGGAGAAAGGGACAGGACAGAGAGGGACAGATATGACAGAGACAGAAGCGAGCGTCTTGAACGACTGCGGACGCGAGAACCCAGGACACCCACCAAAGAAACGTCCGACTTCCGTACTCCTCCATCGGCAATCATTCGCTTGATCTATGCCTACTCGCCCTGCATAATCATCGCTGTCTACACACACTTGATGTTGCTGTATAAAGGCGAGCTTGGGTCGGAGTTGGTGCTCTGGGGATGGTGGCCCGGCGCCACCGCTGCCAATGTCGTGGTGGTCCATCCCTGGCAGTTCTGGAACTGGATCAACATGGCCACCACGTTATTCCTCTACATGGCCGAGTTGGCTGGAAATGCCACCACGGCCTCTTCGGCATTGTCCTCCCGCTGGAAACTCGACTGACCTACGATGTACTATACTCACATACACTAATCACTAATGGCAACTAGTAGCAGTAGTAGGGGTAGTGAATACAACATTAGTAATATCTAAGAAATAGTTGGAGTGATCTTCAGAAATGTTGCAAATCTCGTCCACGAAAATACCCGGCCATCTTTCCAGACCGTGGCAGTTCTCAGAGCTTGACTCTATGTTTGCTTGGATGTTTCATCATTGAATCACGTGACCAACTATTACCATTAGTAAAAACTCATGAATAACTCATAGATCCCATTAGTAAAAACTCGGCACATTTGACTGTGCATTGCCCGAGGCACGAGCTTGAAGGACGTTCTGAGACAAGAGTGAGCTCCATTGTGTTAACCAAAGTGGTCGTTTGCTATGACTATGGTTTAGGATCCAAGATCCCATTGCCGAATGAGGCCCCGGTTTTCCGTGGAATTCCAGGGGAAACACCCCGGCAGTTATCCCCAGAGCACGCATTTCCTACTTGCTTGCACGCCACCCATTCCAAACCGCCCGCCCCTTCCATGAAATTACACCCGCTAAATGCCCCACAATTGACCACTGCAAGACAGCAAGGCTCAGAGGAGCTGGCCAACGGGGGAGTTACAAAAACCGGCACAAAAACACAAAAAAAGAGAGGAAAAAAAGCCTGGAAATGGACTAGCGGGAGTGCTCACAAGCAGTATACAAACACACGCCCCAAAGACTCCCGCCGAAATGTACACAGATATTATCTCTGCAACGTTTCCGTTGTAGCGGCCGGAGACTTTCCCCAAAGCATTGCCTCGAGGGCACGGCACAGGGCCGCATAGAGAGCTTTGCAAGCAAACCTTAGTCTTAGAACGTAAAGAAAAAAGTGCGAAGGAAAAGCGCTCTTTATATAGCCCGCGAAGAGTCGTGCGCACACCGTATCGCGCTCCAGCCCTAGGCCTAGCAAAGTGCCAGTACTCCGGACTAGTCATTAATGCACCCAAAAACGATCCAGTAAAGTCCAGCATCCCAACTGATCCAGCATATCTAGTTTATTCAGTATATCCAGTTAATTCAGTATATCCAGAGTAACTCCAGTAATTCAGTCGATCCAGACCAGTAACTCCAGTAATTCAACAATTCCACACCAGTAACCAAGTAGACCAAATCAAAAATGACCAGTGATTCCAGAACAGTGATTCAAGCAAAATCAGTACATAGAATTGGTCAAACCAGATTTTCCAGATTTTCCAGATTTTCCAGATTTTCCAGGTTTTCCAGATTTTCCAGGTATTCCAGATTTTCCAGATTTTCCAGATTTTCTAGGATATTCCGACAGCCAATAATCCAGTCCAAAAAAACACACAGTAAAGCCTCAGATCAGCTCAGTAATTCCAATAAATCAGCCCAAATTCAATGATACCAAATCAGAAAATTCAGTAATTCCAAATTTCCACGAAATAAAGAAATTTTATTTAAGTCCCAATAAAGTTCAGATCCAGCCACTTAAAACCAGCCAATTGAGTCATCCCAGTAATTCCAGTAATTCCAGCAATTGCAGTAACCAGCAAAATCAGTAACTCCAGCAAATCCAACAATTAATAACCCAGGAATGAAATTCAATAGACTGTCTGGAAATCGTAGATCCTAGAAAAGTGTCTAATCTTCATTGAAATCTTGAGAGACACCCCCTTCATAGCTTTATCCAAAAAAGCTATGCCAATGGTATGGCTGAAAACACGTTGACTCACAGCAAGCACTTCAAGAAGGTTTTGAGTTCTGAAAACAAATCAAGAAGGTTGAGTTCTGAGAGCATAGTGATGGACATTGGGACCATACAGAGATGGATGAACACCAATGTTCAGATTTCACATTTCACGTTTTCAAACGTCACCATAGTCTGAAAACCCAAAGAGACCCTCCTTCTTTTCTGGCTTATTTTCATATGTTCACCATCAGACTAACGCATTGATAGACCGGGACTGTACCGGGAGTGATAGAACAGAATGAGTCAGTCCCATAGAATCCAATGAATCTAGATTTCCCGGAGAGTATGACTGAGTAATCGATTCTGCACTAAATCGAGGATAAAGCCCCAGATTCACCGATTGAAAAAAATGGTTCATCGGAAGAATCAAAACTCTGAAAGAAAGAATAATCTGAAACGAATCCAATCATCTAAATTCTTAATGGCTTTAATTCCTTAAGCATAATCTGTCTTGTCTCGTCTTTCACTGTCCTGTCAGACATTCATGTCACTCTCACCGTATAGTCGATAATCACTAGGTCAATTAGTCATCCGTAGTATCGTCTCGATTCGTCTATATCGGAGTGAATTCAGTATCGACCACCAATGTTCCATGGCAGTGGGGTATGATCCCTTATGGATTGTACCAATATCATCGATGTCAAGATTGTGACGTGGTATCGATCTTTCTTTCATCAATCATCGATATCTATAATCACCGATATTGATATCATTGATATTCTATACTCATCGATTAAACATTGATCGACTAACATCGATTGAACATCGATCGATGGTAATGGGTCGATGTTAATCAATGAGTACCTCCAAAATCCAGCCAGGAAGAGCCGAAATCCACTCGTAAATACGTGCACCTGCACCGTAGTACACACACGAAGGAGACGAGCCCGACTTGGTCACCAAGTCAAACAACAAATGGTGCAACCCCCGAAGACCATGCGATGCAAAAGCTCCGTTTCCTGGAGTACTTCTCCGCTGGGCCCGTACAAACAGAGCACCATAAATGCTCTGCATTTCCGGGTCCCAGCTCCGCACCTCGGCATCACAGATCCCCCTAGTCTTGGGCCCATTATTCGACACCACATTCAAGTTCCCCATACGAACCTGAGTAACATAGATTCCCTGCGGCCGCAATTCCTTGGCCAACACAGCATAGAACTGCTTCATGCACGCCTGAAACATGGCCTCGGGCCCATGGTACGCCAAGCCAAGCGTGCTGACGATCGTAGGCACCAAGGCCACGATCCGGGCGCCATGTTCCCGAACACACTCCAAGAGACCCTGGTTGACGAGCCGCGTGCAAACTCCAGTCCGCGCCATGACCTTGTCCATGGCTGCCGCGCCCACATTTTCGAGCGGGCCCACGGGGAAATACAATTGCGGTGGGAACACCACGGCTGCAAGTCTTAATTTATGCGCCTGAGCCCCTTGAATAGGTACCACTTCCTCCCTTAAAAAGGCTGCGAATTTGGCTATGCGCATCTCGTACTCGCCGTTGCCACTCACGTCCAAATAATGGAGGTCGTCCGTGATGATATTGCTGTGCACATACTTGGCGTCCTTTTCGTCAAGGATCGTCAAGTACACGATAAAACCCCTGCGCTCGAAGTCAAGTGCCAAGAGCCGCGTCAAAGGCTCTGTGGGCGACCCGACCACCAATACCACTTCACAGCGGGCGCCGTTGGCGAGTTTGCGTGCCCGGCGCTTAGGCGTAGGTTTAGAGGCACAAATGGCTGCTTTTCGCCGGTAAAAGATGCCTGCAACCGCCAATCCCGACGCCAAGATAAATGCCAGCTGGAACCGGTGGTTTTGGATTCTACCCATGATTTTGTCCATGATTGAAGGCGAGATCTGGGAGGGCGGTGTCTTTTCCCCTCGAAGAGAGCTCAAGGCAGAGACTAGCGCTTCGGGACTGGGGAGTTGTTGCAGCTGTGTGGCTACAAAGTCGGAGGCAGCATCGTACGATGTGCGTAGAAAGTCTACGGTTGCCAGAACAGGTTCCGCCACCATGGTCGAATAAATTAAGAGGGATTGAGGAAGAGAGTTGCAGGTGAAGGGGAGTGCGAAGACGGGTTGAAATCTGGGGAATTGCGAGATATGGCCAAAAAAATATGCTGGTCCCAGGAATCGAACCTGGGTTTGTTCGGCCACAACGAACTGTACTAACCACTATACGAGACCAGCATTTCTGGAGTTGAAAAATTCCAGAATTACTAAGTCAGGGAGGAAAAACGTTTGACTATGAAGAAGATAAAGTTGAATCATTAGTGGTGATGTATGTTTGAAGAATGTTCAGTAAATGTTTCTGTTTCTTCAGTGTCCAATGTGCAGTGTCCCGTTTCTTCAGAGTGTTCAATATCTAGGGAATCGACAGAATACAGACTCTAAATGTTAATCCTTAACTATAAATGAAATGACTTTTACTCGCTCTCTCTGGCATACTCCTTGTACATGTCGGCGTCGGGAATGGCACCGCAGATGGTCTCTACCATGATTCCCGTCACCAAGTAAGGATCTATGTTAGATGCAGGTCTTCTGTCTTCGAAGTAACCGAAGCCTTCCTTTGCGACAGATCTTGGGATTCTCACCGAGGCACCTCTGTTGGCCACTCCCGAGGAGAAAGCATCCATGGAAGCGGTTTCGTGACGGCCCGTCAATCTCATGTCGTTATCAGAACCATAAAGCGTCAAATGCTCCTTGTGTCTCTTGGCCAACTTGCCCAAAGCATCCTCAATGTATTTCATACCGCCAGCTTCTCTCATAGACTTGGTGGACACGTTGGTATGGCAACCAGCACCATTCCAATCGCCGGCCAAAGGCTTGGGGTGGAACGAGATCTTGACGCCAAACTCCTCTGCAACTCTTTGCAAGAGGAACCGGGCCATCCACAACTCGTCTCCCATGTTGATACCCACACAGGGACCCACCTGGAACTCCCACTGCGAAGGCATCACCTCGGCGTTGATACCGGAGATAGTGATACCGGCATGTAAACATGCTCTATAGTGGGCCTCCACCACATCTCTGGCGTAGACCTTTCCAGTACCGACACCACAGTAGTAAGGGCCTTGAGGAGCGGGGAAACCACCCTTGGGCCATGCGTACACATTGTCGTACTGGTCAAACAAGGTGTACTCCTGCTCCAAACCAAACCACACCTCCTCGTCTGCATGTGCCGACATGAGCTTGGCACACTCGTGTCTGTGGTTGAACTTGTTGGGAGTACCGTCGTTGTTCCAGCACTCGGTCAACACAATGATGTTGTCACCCTTTCTGAAAGGATCAGGGTAGAAAGCCACGGGACGGAGGTAGACATCCGAATCGTGACCTGGGGCCTGGCCAGTGGAGGATCCGTCAAAGTTCCACTCGGGCAAGTCGTTAAGGTTATCGGGCTTTTTCGTGAGGGTTCTGCACTTGGATCTCTGGTTTCCTTCCGAGTCGATCCACACGTATTCAGCGAGCACGGCTCCCCTTTGGTCCAAGTCCAAATACTTGGCCAAGATGGCGGTTTGTTCTGTGATAGCAACCATGATGCAATAGGAAGATTAAGAATCAGACAACAGGATCAGAAGCTGGAACTTCAGATGAGGATGTTGCAAAGGGGGGTGATTCAAAAAGTAGAGGGAAAAGTCAAAGAATTCAGAGTTGGAATTCTCAAAATAACACTTGAAGTTGTTTGTGGTTCAGACCTCAAATAATTGGGAAAGCGAGCGGACCCCCCAGGTTATATATAGTGCCAGGGGGTGCGATAATGCAGTGTAGGAAAGGCGGTGGGCGAGGGAAAAGCATGAAAGCAAGGCCGCGGGAGCGCATGCGACGGCGCACTAGCTGCAGTACGCCGCGGTTCTGTCTGCAGGAGCACAGGTCATTGCCAGCAGGACACCCGTCGCAAAGGGTAAAAAGAGGCCGCGGCGGGAGATATTATTGGAACTGATAGCGGGCCCCTGTGCTATCCGAACCGCTGCGAATGTTCCGCGCGCGCGCCCGCTCGCTCGGCCCTATGGACCCCTGTCCTATCAGGAGTGACTAATGTCCCAATCGGGTCGCTTCCTCCTCCACTTGCCTGCCCATAATTTCTGGCAGCCAAAACTGTGCCTCCAGTCCCAAACTACCCAAATTTCCAAAATTCCTTCTAGACTTGACCAAAGTCTTTTCAGCCCAAAGTTCACCCCACATTATTTCCAGCCCAAATTCTTTGCAGCGCAAATTCCGTTGTGTTGGGTTTTCATTGGTCCATTTGTTGATTTTTTTTTTTGTAGGTCCTTTTTAAATCCCATTCGGTCTTTTTTATTACATTTCTCCTTTTTGCCGACCCACGTGATACTACTTAGACTTGTACTGCGAGGATCACGAATATGCGCCCACACGAACCAAGGAATTGGTTCATCCATTTCTTCTTCTAATAGCGCTTGATTCTTTTTCACCTTCCATTTGCTCTTATTTTTTTTCCTCTTTAATTTCTTCCCCTTTTCGTATTTCCACTTCAATTCATTCCTTCCCGTACTTTTCTGTTTTAGGAATCGGATGCTTCTATTTTGGTGTGGTTTCTGTTTCGGTTTGGATTTCTGTTTTGGTTTCTTTTTTGCGCGACTTTTTCTGATTAGCCTGCCTTTATCGCATGGACTGCACTTAAGGGATCCTCCACATTGTCATGTGACGCCATGGGCGACTCTTTTGGGTTCTAGCATTGTTTCAAGCTCGAAGCAACCTTATACTGGAGACCCAATTTCACCTCCGAGGCACTGTCCCCGTAAATATCTCCGCTCCGCTTTGTGCTCCTTTTTGAGGGACATGCGCTCGGAGTTCCAGTGAGTTTCTCACGCGAAGAGTCACCCGGCGCTGGGTGCAGGAAAGGCCTGGACCCAATGCTTTCTTTTTTTTTTTTCGCCTGAACGGTTGCCTGACTATTTGTTTGACCGCATGCACAGAAGACCCGGGCCCTTGCTTTTTGCTTTGCTTCCACACCCTCTTCCTTTCTGTTTCCCGTTTGTTTCTGATATTCCACCTCTTGCCTTTTTGGGTTTGGAGCATTCGTCGTGCTGACCTCATGACCACATTGCGAGGACTGCGCTAACACAGATGCAGGGCCTGCATGCGGCTCTTATCCGCCAATGGAGCGCGAGTTAAATCTAATCGCAAATGTCGCCGTCATGACTCCGATCGCATGCGTTATTGTCATGTCGCATTTGTGGCCCATGTCATACGTCCCATGTCGTACGTTCAATGTTGTAAGTCCGGCGTATCGTGCAATGTCGTCCATAACGTATCGTTTTGTATCGTGCGATTTCGGCCATGTCGTTTGTCGTCCATGTCGTTTGTCGTACATGTCGTATGTCGTCCCATTCGTAACGTCCCCTCTAATACGATCTAATGTCGCCCATGTTGTATCGTGTGTCGCATCGTGTGTCGCATCTTGGTCGTCATACGCATTGCAACCACTGGCTCGCCACCTCAATTGACAGCCAACCTTCAATACCCTTTAATCCCTCTTATATAAAGCACAGTAACTGCCCCTTAATTAGAGAACCTTAAATCGAACACAATCACCCATTAATCACCCATTGATTTACAATCACACTGTTCCACATTCACAATGACTATTGATCACCCATTGATTCACAATCCAATCGATGTCAAACAATAAATACAATCCTTCATCAACTTCCCGCCCGTTGACCCAATACTTCCGATATGCTGGCGGATCCAAGCCAGTTACCAAACGCTAACCAAACGCTATCCAAGCCAGTCTCGAAAGCCTTCAAATTCCAAATCCAACTGCTTCTGCCCTGTTACTTGAATTTAGTGGTTATCCAAAAAGAGTCTATATTTCTCACTTGTGGTGGGTATGATTGAGGGGGCTCACGAATTGCAGCCAGAAGGAGGTGCGTGCACATAGTGCCATTTCCTCTATATATATCTGGCGTCGGAGGTGCACGGGTTTACGAGTTTACAAGTTTACGGGTATACAGGTGCAAGGATGCACTGGTGCATGGGCGGTGCACCCCAGACTGAGCCGCACCATCGCTTCTCCACACCACTATTCACCAACCGAACTGCAGACAACACTCTATGCATCCCCTTGCTTCCGAAACCACTCTGCTTCTCGCCCAAATTTCTGAGAATAATGGGCGTAGAAATCAAGCCAATCAATCCGAAAGTCAAAGAATATGTCAACGAATCAGCCAAAGAAACGAAAACCAACAACTCAACCAAAGAAACGAAAACGAATGGAATCAAAGTGAAAGAACCGGAATTCATGGAACGGGAATCGATGAATCCGGAATTGATAGAATGAATGGTATTAACTGGATTGACCAAAGAGGTAGCAAAGAAATTGCCCAAGGAATAATTCAAAATCAGGAGACTGGAAGCCAAAGTATTGGAAATCGGAGATCTCAAATCAGTGCAAGCGGAACTGAAGGAAATGGCAAAGACAGAAATGAACGAAGTGGAATTAGAAATGGAAATGACGATGGAAATGGAACTGAAAGAATTCTTAATGGAAGAACTGGAAATGGAAGAACTGGAAATGGAAGAACTGGAAATGGAAGTTATGGAAGTGGAGACGAAACTGGAACTGCAACTGGAACTGCAACTGGAACTGAACTTGAACCAGGAAATGGAAATGGAAATGGAAATGGCCATGAAAGAAACGAAATTCTCCCTGGTCTTCGCTCCCATAATCTTCTGGCTCCGGTGGTGTCGATGTTGGCTATAGGAGGCACCATTGGAACCGGGCTCTTCTTCTCGATCTCCAAGCTCATCATGAGTGGCTCATTGATGGCCCTCGCAGCCATGTGCTATGTGGCGTTCTTGGTGGTGATTGTGCTTGAAGTCACGGCCGAGTTGGCGGTGTTTCTCCCCTCCAATGGCCTGATCTGCAAGTTCCAGTTTCTCTTTTTGAGCTACCCCTTGGGCTTAGCCAATAGTATCATCTACTGGCTCAGCTGGGGGTTAACCTATGCGCTTGAGTTGCTGCTTCTTGTTCCTATCTGCTCAGTATGGAGCTTGAAGGTGTTAGAGCACCAAACACTGCTTATCTTGGCTTGCGGAACGCTTTTAACGGTGTTGAACCTTCTCCCGGTCAACCTCTATGGCCGAATCGAATTTTGGATGGCTTTGGTCAAGGTCTTGGCCATTTTGGCTTGGATTGTGACCGTGGCAGTGACTTTGGTTTCGGAGGAAAAGTTTTTTTATGTCTGGATCCAAGATTGGCCCGCCTCGTTTCTAGGAGACCCTCTTCCGGCATCACAGATGCTTGTGGGGTTCTTGAACTGCCTCATTTTCCTGTCTTTCGTGTTCCAATCCGTGGAATCTATTGCAATTACTACCGGAGATGTGCTCCTACCGGAAAGAACCATCCCAAAAGTGACCCGGGTGCTTTTTGTTCGCATTGTTGTGTTCTACCTTGTTTCGGTGTTTCTCCTCTCGGTGCTGGTCCCCTATAACGACCCCCGACTCATGAGCCTGGACTTTTCGAACTTGCTCTCGTCGCCGTTTCTCATTGCCTTGTTAAATATAGGGTTCAGCAGTTCTGGAACACTTCTTCTGGCCTTCAACTTCATCATTCTCAGTGCCATCCTCTCCGCGGCAAACTCAAATATCTACTTTGGGTCCCGATACTTGGAGTCAATGGTAGCTTCACATGCAGGCACCCGGTGGCAGTTTTTGGCCCGGCGAAACGACCAAAACGTGCCCCAAACTGCTGTTCTTTTCACCGCCAGTTTTGGTCTCGTGGCGCTTTTCCTCCGCTTCAGCTCCGTGCAGGCCGTGTTTAACCTCCTCCTCACATGCTGTGCCTCTGCTGGAATGCTCATGTGGTGTCTCTTATGTGTATCACATATTCGGTTTCGGAAAGCGTTACGGGTGCAAAAAATTCCATTGGGCCGCTTGAAGTACTGCTCGGAATGGCGTCTTGGCTTCTGGAGCTACTTTGCCCTGGTCAATTTGACGGCCATTTTGTGCTTGAACGGATTCACAAATTACTGGAATTTCACCTGGTCTGCTCTCTTGGGCAGCTACATGACGCCAGCAACCTTTTTCTTGTTGTGGGCGTATTTTCAGTACTCGGAAAAAGAGGGATTTGTCGACTTGAACGAGATTGATTTGGGTTCCGGGAACCTTAGGCCTCAGGCAGTTGAGGAATGGATCCAAGAAAGTGACTGAGTCAAAATAAACAGACGAGTCGAGGAAAGAGAAGAGAAAAGAAATGAGATACAGACATAATGGTGAGACATACCTCGAGAAAGATGAGTTCATGAAGAGATGACCAGGGAAGAGAAGAGAAGAGAGAGAGGAAAGATGATAACAAATATTTGAGGACATGTAGTGAAGAGAGAAGAAGAAGAAGAAGAAGAAGAAGAAGAAGAAGAAGAAGAAGAGCTCGTAACCATGACTGTGATTACCAGCGCTCATAACCACGACCCTGACCCGCAGAGCTCATAACCGTGACTCATAAAGCGAGTTATCATCTTTCACTCAAACAGCCATACTTAGTACTAGGCACTAGGGTCTGGATTAGTGACAGATACTGCAGTGGAAATTGGAAGGAGCACTAATCGGGGATTGAGGTGATGGGAACGGGTGATTGGACAATATCTAGACCCGTACACCAGAGCAAGTGGGTCTCGCGGTGGAGACATGAAATGGGACCATTGGGCAGGCGTGGATGCTCTGTGTGCAGTACCGCGAAAAAGGATCTCTGGGGCACTCTCCATCAACTTCCTCCGCCCAGCGTCGACACCCCAAAACCCCGGATCCAATGAGTTTTCTTCGCAGAGACAAGTCCAAGTCTCAGTTGCTGCTGCAATCTGCAGGACAGAGGCAGCCTACCGATGCCTTGCGTGGCATTGAAGAAGACCACGTTGGATTTTCTGACCCCTCCGCCGAGCTGCAGAAGGTTTCTGAAATTGACTCTTTGAGGCCCCGTTCCGATTCCAAACGCTCTCTTTCTGATCTTAGAAGAGCTGAATTGAGGAGGTCGGATTCCAAGATGTCTTTTTCCGATTCCAGGATGGGTTCTGAGCAAAAAACGGATGGTTCTGAGCAAAAAACAGGTGGTTCTGACCATAAAACCGGTGATTCGGACCAGAAAATGACGTTCTCCGACACAAGAATTCCAGATCCCGAAAACCCTGAAACGAGAAAGTCAATTACAGACTCAAGAACCTCAGTTTCCAATTCCAAAAAGTCATTTTCTGACTCAACAACAATTTCCGAACCAAAAACTTCAGTTTCCGATCCCAAGAAGTTAGGGCCAGGTCCAAAACAAGAGCTCAAAAGACCAGACCCCAAAAAGTTCGCTTCGGATACGGTGGCCAATGTGCAGTTCAGCTCACGTGAACAGTGTCGGGAGGCACGGGAAGCAAGGGAAGCACGGGAAAACCAAGCTCAGAATGGTGATCATAAAGGCCTGAAAAGTGACGTTGAAAAAGACGGTGAAAACCCCGTTCTTTCCTTCCTGTTTAGAAATACTTCCTCCCGAAGACAAACCTCACAGTCCCAAACGTCAATTCCTTCGTTTTTTTCCGGGTTCACAGCCAAGGAACTGCCAAATGCCACATTTACCCAGGCCAATGCAGCGCCGCCACCGATATCGCCCAACACACAGGAATTCGACGATTCTCACTTGAAACGGTTTGCTCCGGGCCAACCCCAGACGGAAAATTACTCCCCCAGACTGTCGTTTGCCAACTTGGCCCTTTTGTCAAACCACTCCCAAACCTCTCACCAGGCTCCTCACGATGGCTACAGAGGGTTCCACAAAAAAGGGTCTTTCTCCAATGTGCCTCCTCTCCAACAGCCAATTCGACCTCGGTTTAAGAAAAAGGGAGGTAGTTTGCTTGGTAAATTAATCCATTCCAACCGCAAGGAGTCAGACCCTTCCATTGATCTGAACGATGATCTGGGGTCAGAGACAGGGTTATCTGCAGGAACATCTGGAGGAGGCAACTCCAATCTAGGCAACTATAGCTCGTCTGCAGGAACAGCCAATCCCAGCTCATCCCCTTCCAACCGGAAAAGTGTCAGTTCCACCGGCTCGGGAAAACACAAGTTTCGGTTGTCATCAATCACGTCCCACCATCTCCACCACTTTGGAGACCTGCACAGAACTGCTAGTTTGTCTGAAGATTCCGACAAAATGTCCGATCGTCTGTCGGGTCCGAACTCGAAGCACAATTCCGTTTCGGGTCCCACGGGTCCGCTGCCCGAAAGTTCCTCCATGGGGAAATCTATCCTGGGACCTGTTCCCACGCTCAAACGCTTGGCTTCCGAGAATTCTTCCAAAGTGTTTGATCTTAATTTGAATTTCGATGAATTGCTGACCATTTTGAAGGAGCCTCCTGCGGTGCTGCTGAAGAAAAAGGAGATTCCAGAAGAAAGCACCATGGCCGAGTCTCCTGTGATTTCAAAACACCACGAAAAGCATTCGGCTTGGAAAGCTCCAGATTCCTGGGATGTTACCGATACCCAGGCCCCCTCGGACGTTATTTCGGTGCTCTCGGAGCTGAGCGATTCGGACTCCGACAAAAAACCGCAGAAAACGTGGGTCATGAACCCATCGGGGGTCTCATCTCGTAATTCCATGATTTCTGAGGAACAAGGTCAAGTTCTGGCCGAAAGCACGGGTTTGAGCACCGATAAAAAGCCCAAGAGAAAGCTGGAGCACTTGCTGTTGCTCCCACAAAGAGCGTTGCCGATTTTGTACGGGCACATTCTGAGTTTCCAGGACGAACCTTGTCTGGGCAAGCAAATGGGCCCCAGCTACATCATCCGGATCTTCAAGGAGGACAATACGTTTACCACAACAGCATGTCCGCTCGGAACCACCACAGCCGAGCTCCTTGGAATCATCAAAAAGAAGTTTTTCTGGGACTCCATTTCGAACTATCAGTTATCTTTACATGTGGGAAACAACGTCAAGGTTTTGGAGCCGTTCGAGAAGCCTATTCAGGTCCACACTGGCTTGCTCAGTCTCAGTGGTTATACCAGCAAGGACAATATGCGGATGATTGGACGGGAAGACATTTTGTCCATCTGCAAATTTGTGGTGGAAAACACGGCCTTAAGAAACATTACCTTTGAAGAAGAGGCGTCATTATCCAAGGATTACGTCAACGTGGACATTTCCAGCCGCAACTTGAAGACCATTCCCATCATTTTCCACCAGCACACTTATGAAATCGAAAAGTTGAATGTTTCAGATAACCCGGCAATCTACATCCCATTGGATTTCATCCAATCGTCCACCAATTTGTGGAGCATTAAGTCGTCGAGAAACGGAGCGTCCAAATTTCCAGTGAATTTCTTGGAGGCTTCGGAATTGACACATTTACTGGTGGACCAGAACTTCTTGGACGAAATCCCGGCTCGTTTGAGTCACCTCAAGAAATTGGAGTATCTCCAGCTCCACTCCAACCAGCTCTACTTTTTGCCTAAGAGTTTCGAGCGTCTTAAGACGCTCACTACGTTGAATTTGTCCTCGAACTACTTTCAGGTGTACCCCGAGAGCATCAACGAACTCACCAATTTGCAGGACTTGGACCTCTCGTATAACGATTTGGCCAAAATTCCGGATTCCATTGGAAACCTCCACAAATTGACCAAATTGAACTTCAGCACCAATAAACTCAGCAAAGCTCTTCCCAAGGGCATGAGCAAATTGACGCATTTGAAACGTTTGGATATCCGATACAACCAAATCTCCAACATTGACGTTTTGGGATCTCTCCCCAATTTGGAGGTGTTTTACGCATCCAAAAACGCTATTTCCAGTTTCAGTGATAAGATGGAGAAGTTGCGGCTTTTGCATTTCGACCGGAACCCCGTGACGTCGTTGGAGTTCGAGGTCATGCTCCATATGCTTACAGTTCTCGACCTTTCCAAGGCCAAAATTACAGCTTTGCCAGCAGAATTCATCGGAAAGATTCCTCATGTCGAAAAGTTGGTGTTGGATAAAAACCATTTGGTGACACTTCCGGATGAAATGGGCAATTTACCCAGGTTGACGCATTTATCCCTTTTCAGCAATAATATCCAGAACATCCCTGCTTCTATTGGCCAGCTCTTTTCCTTGCAGTACTTGAATTTGCACTCCAACAATATCGGTGTCTTGCCTGCTGAGATTTGGAACTTGAAGAACTTGACGTACTTGAACATCTCGTCCAATATCTTGAGCGAGTTCCCCAAACCTACGTTTGCCGTGGCCAAGAAAATGTCATCGACGGTCAATTTCAACCTTGAAGCCCTGAAAAATAGTCTGCTGGAAAGACCTGGCGCCACGTGTCTCCGGGACAATTTGCTCTCGTTGAGTGCTGCAGACAATAGCCTCACGGACGAGTCGTTTGAGTCCATTGCGCTTTTGTCCAATTTAAGGACGTTGAATCTCTCCTACAATGATATCACGGAGATCCCCGAGGGTGCTCTAGCTCGCTTAACTCTGTTGTCCGAGCTTTTCTTATCCGGAAACTCGCTTACCCGGCTTCCATCGGAAGATTTGGAGAATTTGAACGATTTGAGGTGGCTTTACTTGAACAACAATAAGTTCCCCACGCTTCCACCCGAATTGAGCAAGTGTCAGCTCTTGACCCATCTCGATGTGGGCTCCAACCTCCTCCGTTACAACATTGCCAACTGGCCCTACGACTGGAACTGGGCCTACAACAAGAAATTGCGGTACTTGAACTTTTCCGGAAACAAGCGGTTTGAAATCAAGCAGAGCTATGTGCAGAACAGCGAGACTGACGAGACCTACGACAACCTCTTGGTGTTGAAGGAGTTGCGGGCCATTGGTTTGATGGACGTGACGTTGACATCGCCCAATGTACCGGACCTGACGGTGGACGTGCGTTCCCGAACCACCTCCTCAGAACTGGACAACGTGGGCTACGGAATAGCGGATTTCATGGCCAACCACGAGACCATAGCGTTCCGCGATGCGTTCATCCAGAAGTTCCGGGGGAATGACAAGGAGATGTTAATTTTGTCGTGTGACGGTATCGGGGCTACGAACGCTTCTACTGGTGGGCACCTTATATCGTTTTTGGCCAAGCAATTGATAGTGCCGTTATTCACCGCAGAATTGGACAAGATCTCCAGTGATGAAGATATTCCAGATGCTTTGAGACGGTCGTTTTTGGGTCTCAACAACCACATCAATTCCGTGCTTGCTAATAAGAAACTGGGCTTCTTCACCAACTCGACTCAGTTCCCCGATTTGAACGACTTAAAGTTAACAGAAGATGCCGTGAAAGGTAGTTGTCTTTCTGTGCTCTATATCAAAGAGGGTATCATCTACCTGGCCAATGTCGGTGATATCGAGATTGTGATCTCCAGAAACAACACCGATTACAAGCTCTTGACTACCAAGCATGACCCTACGCTGCGCAAAGAGTTTGAGCGCATCAGAGCTTCCGGAGGTTATGTTTCGGGAGACGGAGCCTTGGACGGCGTGTTGCACGTGTCCCGAGGCGTTGGATTCTTCAACTATATCCCCCACACGCATAGTGGTCCGTCCATCTCCATCTACGATACCGCAGGCGGTGACGTAGTGCTTATCATGGCATCCCGCGTGCTCTGGGACTATTTGACCTATGATTTGGCCGTGGACATTGCCAGACAGGAACAGGACGATCCCATGATGGCTGCAGAGAAGTTGAGGGACCATGCGCTTTTCTACGGTGCATCCGATAAGATGTCGGTGACGGTGGTGTCTATCGGCAACGCCAAAAAGAGCCAAAAAGCACTCTCGTCGTATGTCAATTTGGGCAAAGATAGTGGCGGATTCCAGGGCCGTAAGAGACGTGAAAGAGGGGCCCAGGTGGGAGATCTGGCCTTGAGGCGGCTCAACGACGAGATCGACCCTCCCGTGGGCGACTTGGCGTTGGTGTTCACTGATATCAAGAACTCCACGCTCCTCTGGGACGCATACCCCGTGGCCATGAGATCTGCTATCAAGTTGCACAATACGATCATGCGGCGACAATTGCGGATTGTGGGAGGTTACGAGGTCAAGACGGAAGGAGATTCATTCATGGTGTCGTTCCCCACGCCGACGTCTGCTCTCTTGTGGTGTTTCAATGTGCAGAACCAGCTCTTGACAGAGGACTGGCCCACACAAATTCTCGAGACAAACGAGTGTTGTGAGGTCACAGACAATGCAGGAAAGATTTTGTTCCGGGGTCTCTCGGTTCGTATGGGTATCCATTGGGGCTCGCCGGTGTGTGAGCCGGATATGGTGACGCGGAGAATGGACTATTTTGGGCCCATGGTCAACCGGGCGTCCCGTATTGAGTCCAGTGCTGATGGAGGTCAAATTGCCGTGAGTACGGATTTCCTCCATGAGATGGAACAACTCTATTTTCTCCACGAGCAGATCGAGTCCGGGGCCGTGAGTGCACAGGCCGGATTTGAAGGGAATACCGGGGCACGAGAGATTATTGGCAACGAGATCCGGGCGTTGGAGGAAATCGGGTGTGAGTACTTTGAATTGGGAGAACGCAAGCTTAAAGGCTTGGAGATCCCCGAGAACATTGTGCTTGCGTTCCCATCCAACTTGGCGATCCGGTACGAGATTTTCATGAAACGGCTCTCGCAGGACGATGAGTATCTGGGCCGCATTGTGGGGGCGCTTCCGGTAGAGCTGATCTTCAACCTCCGGTCGCTCCTGCTCCGGTTGGAAAACATCTGCCTGGTGTTGAATGCAGGCTTCACATTCAATGAGGATACGTACCAGCGGCCCAGCGGCGAGATGTACCAGACCACGGTCAAAAAGAACGTACAGGAACATGACCTTGTGACGTTGTTCAACCACTTGACCACGCGGCTTGAACACTGCGTGGCAGCGTTGGAGATGCGGCAGGCGTACCATGAGATGAAAGGGCAGAAAAACATCGACTTCACGCAGGACTTGCCGATCTGGAAGGTGGTGGATGATATCAAGCAGGTGATGAAGTCCATGAAGCCCGAGCCCGAAGCCTAAATTACGTGAATGTGACCTGAGAGTAAACAATACGGAAGGAGTTCTAAGAATAAAGGAGAAAGGTTCAAGCAAGTGAGGTTGGATTATAATATCGTTTGGATATAAAAGGTTTCATACTATTCTTGTCTGTAGTGGCAAGATTGATGATTCTGACTGCTGTCCTAGTCTCACTCAGTCCTAGTCAGTTCCACTTAGTCTCAGTCAGTTCCACTCAGTCCTAGTTAGTTCCAGTCAGTCCCAGTCAGTCCCAGTCAGTCCCACTCTAGAGTCCTAAATCTACTCTCGTGATTGATACTAGGTACTAGTCTATACCAAGTACTAGTCTATACCAAGTACCACTCTAAACCATATACTACTCTATACCATGTACTACTCTATACCAAGTACCACTCTATACAACTTCTATCGAAATCATACAGTCGAAGAGGTTGCGCTTATGGCCATTCCATACACTCATACCAGCCAGACTGGAGACCAACAGAGTAGAGACCAACAGAGTAGGGACCAGAGTAGAGACCAGAGTAGAGACCAACAGAGTAGGGACCAGAGTAGAGACCAGAGTAGAGACCAGAGTAGAGACCAGAGTAGAGACCAGAGTAGAGACCAGAGTAGAGACCAGAGTAGAGACCAGAGTAGAGACCAGAGTAGAGACCAGAGTAGAGACCAGAGTAGAGACCAGAGTAGAGACCAGAGTAGAGACCAGAGTAGAGACCAGAGTAGAGACCAGAGTAGAGACCAGAGTAGAGACCAGAGTAGAGACCAGAGTAGAGACCAGAGTAGAGACCAGAGTAGAGACCAGAGTAGAGACCAGAGTAGAGACCAGAGTAGAGACCAGAGTAGAGACCAGAGTAGAGACCAGAGTAGAGACCAGAGTAGAGACCAGAGTAGAGACCAGAGTAGAGACCAGAGTAGAGACCAGAGTAGAGACCAGAGTAGAGACCAGAGTAGAGACCAGAGTAGAGACCAGAGTAGAGACCAGAGTAGAGACCAGAGTAGAGACCAGAGTAGAGACCAGAGTAGAGACCAGAGTAGAGACCAGAGTAGAGACCAGAGTAGAGACCAGAGTAGAGACCAGAGTAGAGACCAGAGTAGAGACCAGAGTAGAGACCAGAGTAGAGACCAGAGTAGAGACCAGAGTAGAGACCAGAGTAGAGACCAGAGTAGAGACCAGAGTAGAGACCAGAGTAGAGACCAGAGTAGAGACCAGAGTAGAGACCAGAGTAGAGACCAGAGTAGAGACCAGAGTAGAGACCAGAGTAGAGACCAGAGTAGAGACCAGAGTAGAGACCAGAGTAGAGACCAGAGTAGAGACCAGAGTAGAGATAGTCAAACTGGAAACGACCAGACCAGAGATTACTAGGCCAGAGATGATCATTCTTAGGTCCATAATCAGGAACGGATATGCCATTGTTCATTTTTAGGTTCTTAGTTGAGCTAGTAATTTGTACTAGGAAATTTGTACTAGGAAATTTGTCTTGTGGTCATTAATGATACCGTTTTTGGTCACTAATGATCCCCTTTACATATACTCCAGATTCCAGACTCCCGACTCCAGATTCCAGGACCCAGTTACAATACTAGTCTGTACTAATCCGTTCCTCGGAACTTTATGAGGCTTGTCTAATTCCGTTGTACCCCAGGTAGTACATTACCTGGTCAGCACATCTCACAAGTTCAACATATAGTATGTAGTGTAGTGTAGTGTGTAGTATATAGTGTGTAGTAGTGTGTAGTAGTGTAGTGTAGTGTGTAGTGTAGTGTGTAGTAGTGTAGTGTGTAGTAGTGTAGTGTAGTGTGTAGTATATAGTGTGTAGTAGTGTGTAGTAGTGTAGTGTAGTGTGTAGTATATAGTGTGTAGTAGTGTGTAGTAGTGTAGTGTAGTGTGTAGTGTAGTGTGTAGTAGTGTAG
>NKZI01002074.1:0-12943 GCA_002370645.1 Metschnikowia sp. 00-154.1 | reverse complement strand
TTAAGCCCTGGCTTGGAATGAGAGAAGCCCAACGATGAATTGGATCTCCCTAGGGACGGCTGCCAATTGGAAGGCACTTGAGTAGGCTTGTAGGGTAATTTCTGGGGTATGGACGATTGGGAGCGTTGTAGCGATGCAAAGGGGAAGTTCTGGGCCAAGTTCTGGTCTTTCCCGCCCAACGGCACTCTTTTTATCCGCTTGTCACTGGCCGCTTTAGCCACTAGCGGTCTTTTTTGCGGTAACACGGCATTCTCCGATGTTTTGGTCCGCAACTGCTCTTTTGACGGAAGACTCACGTGACTATTCTCCTTATCGAGATTTTCCCGCTTAATATGAAACGACATGGTGGATTTGGGTAAAATTTGGGTGGGATTTTTAGACGAAGTAGGCGGCGAAATGAGGGTGGAGATAGGGGCGAAATGGGGGTAAAATAGGGGGTAAAAGTAAGGGGTGGATATAGGGGGGACAGGGGGGGACTTAAATAGACGGAAAAGAGGGGTAAATGGATATTTCTTTTTTGCACGTGACTCTCCAATAACACTGGTATAAATGTCTCGAATTTGAGGGCGTGGTGACGGATACTGTGGGAGTTGGAAGAAGAGACGGTGGTCGTAGGGGGGCCGAAGGTGTTTATTTATGTTTGCGATATGAGGTGCGATCTATATGCAGGACATTATATTCATTGGAGTACACCGGAATTTTAATGACTAATTGAGAGTAATTGAGGGGCTAGATGGGTTTATTTTGGGGAGTTTGGCTGGTAATATTTGTTAATTTTTTGGTATCTGGTTTGGATAGGTGAGAATGTAAACGTGAAAGCTCGTGAGAAGATAAAAACCCCGTACACCAGAAATTGTTTCTAGGTTTATGGGTTCCACAGTAGAGATTCGGGTTGGGGAAGAAAAGGTTTGGATTCAAAAGGTCATGAGAATTATACTGGTACTAAATTTATATGAAAAAAATAATGTAATGTGGATATACGTAGTGGTAGAAGTGGGGATTGTATATGCAGGAATCATCTAAAAATGGAATTAACACTAGTTTTTTAGGTCATTTCCCATAAGTAGTACTTTGTGGAGTTTAGAATGTCTCAATGGATTGGTATGTTTTGTTTTGGCAGGAGATTGGAGGCTATTATGTGACATTCTGCATATAACATAACATCGTCTATACAGATATAACCATACCACACCAAATCCGGACTCGTGTTTCAAATCTGTATAATATCAGAATGAACTTGAACGAATTGGAATGGTAGTGTTGGGTTGTATGGCCATGTGTCCCCGTAATAGCGGTGTGGTTATGAGCCCTTATCATAATATACTGCAACCTGAAACACACCTGAAACGCGCCTAAAACACAATTCCTGCATTGCTGAAATATCTCTGAAACCGGGCGGGCCTGTATACTACTTTCACTTTAACAATTACCGCGAAATCGTCTTACTTTTTTGGTGTATTGTTAGCGTAGATAGATAGTCCTGCACACAGGCCGCAGCCACATCAACCCAGCCTACAAACACTACGTCTCCACCAGGCGAAGCTAACTGAACAGAAACACACTAAAACAGAAACACACTTGAAACGTGGAATAGTGGAACGTGAAATATCTGAAACACACCTGAAATACGGGTGACTTCCATGAAACAGTGAACACTGGAACACGAAACATTCTGAAATATCCTGAAACACACCTGAAGCACACCTGAAACATCCTGAAACACACCTGAAACATCCCTAAAACACCCCTAAAATACCTCCAAATCACCTGAAATGGATAATGCGTACGTCTCCATCATCTCCTCTTCTACCGTGGGCTGGGCGTACCTCACCAACTGGGTGTTGGCGCTAGTTTTAGGCGTGGCGTTCATCTTCTACTTTGCTCGGCTCGTGGGGGCGCTAATATCGTTCCTTTTCCGGCTCTTCATCTGGAAACGGTGCCGGCTACGAGTGTCGATTGGGGCGTTTCGAGTGTCGCCACTTGGAGGTCGGATTTCCGCCCGAAACGTGGTCCTTTCCAATGCTGACTACACCGTGTCCATCCTCCGGGTCAACTTCACGTGGCGCTACTGGCTCGTGAAGCTTACCCGTCTCCCGGCATACTATATTGGCGCCAATGCTGGGTCTGGAATTTCCCAGGACCAAAATGCTAAACTCCCCACCCGCTTTCAGGTGCTTATAGATGGACTTGAGATCTTTTACTACAACCGGACGGTGGCGTACGAGAACATCTTGGAGACGCTTAAAAAGGCTTCTGGATCGGACTCGTCTGCCAGCTTCAAGTCTGCATCCACGGATCTGTCGTTGGCGGCGCTGGACTCGGTGCTGACGGCTCTTAATGGTCTACTCCTGCTCTTGCCGGTGCAGGCCACGATCAAACGGGGGGCTTTTGTGTTGGGGAACCACCTGGTGCCTTCGATTTTGGTGGCGTCGTTTAAGACTGCTAGTGCTGTGGTTGACGTGTCCCGAGCTGCATGTACCCAGGACCTCTTCCGGCTAGTGGTGGACCTTGATATGGAGAAGTTCCAGGTCTCGTTGAAGCCGAATATTACTTTTGACCCGGAGAAGTATGCGGTGGATGATGAATTTGCGTATCCTCGTGATACGAAGCTTTCAAGGTCGAAGACGTCGAAATTCCGCCGGAAAATGGGCCAGAAATTGCAGAGAAGCCGGGTCTTGACTCGCCAGGGAATCCTGAAGTTGCTACAGTTCCTAGACCCGAGAAATATCCATCGGAAGGAACCCTCGGTGCCGGAAAACTACCAGTGGCATGGTCTCCGGAGGTATGTGGGTAACTTTGAGCGAGACCGAGTGGTGGAACTCACAGATATCGACGAGTACGCCAAGTACAGCCTTGTGATGGAGTCGGAAGCCACTCGATTGATCTATTACTTTGATTCTCCGGGTCTTCATACGGCCAAACGCGACTTCCAGGCCACCCCTGAGGACAATCCCGAATTCGGCGTGGACTTGATTCTCTCCATGGCCACTATACACTACGGGTCGTGGGCTGACCGCCAACGGGGCCCACTCCAGGCCATTCTTTTTCCTGGTTTAGCTCGGGATTCTAATCCAACTCCAGATACAAGACGGCCTGGGTCTCTTCGGCTGTATGCAGGCTTCAATTTCCGAATCAAGACCAATGACGAGATCATTTTCCGGGTCCCCACACGGGAGTTCAGCAAGGATAAAGGAGAACTCGAGCTTGGAAAGGAGAACTCCGAGGTGCTGGTTTCCCGGGACAAAAAAGCCACTCGGCCGTTTGGATGGATGGAGATGAAAATGGGCCAAGGCTCCGAGGTGCACTTGTTCAACTCGTACATCGCCACAGCAGATGGATGGCCCAATACAGTAATGGTCAGGATGAAGAAGCTCGAGACCCGGACATCAGTGACTCATAATATTCTTTATACTGCAGATGAACATACGGTGCATGGCAGTATAGGGTTCCCTCTCAAGTGGAACGGGCCCTGCAGGTGGGATTTCGACATGGTTTCCGAAAAAGGCCGTTTCTTCTTCCTCAGGGAACACGTGGACTTCTTCACGGACTTGGTGGCGGACTTTGGGTCGGGTCCGCCGGCCAGTTATGAGAATTACCGGCCATTTCTCTACAATTTGGGGTGGAAAATCCACGACTTCAAGTTTTTCTTGAACGTCAACGACCACAACATCATCAACGATCCCTTGGACTTTG
The DNA here is from genome assembly GCA_002370645.1 of Metschnikowia sp. 00-154.1. Lineage (NCBI taxonomy): Eukaryota > Fungi > Ascomycota > Pichiomycetes > Serinales > Metschnikowiaceae > Metschnikowia > Metschnikowia sp. 00-154.1. The sequence goes on along the minus strand of NKZI01002074.1, from coordinate 9,250 downwards.
ATTCCAACAAGTACCTCTGTTTCAGTGGTCACAGTGTGGAAATTTCGCTGGTCATACCTCTCAAAGGCGCTTTTTCCAGCACCTCCACCATTGAGTACCGGATTTTCACTCCAAAACTTGACTTGACGCTTGAAGTTCCGCCTTGGCACACCGTGAGTGCTTTTATGAAGGGCAGCAAGAAGATGGGCACCACGGACCTGTTCGAAGTCTCAGGATACTACAATTTCTACTCGCAGATCCAGGTGGACCACCACAATTTCGCCGTGATCAATGCCATTGGCGATAACATCACGCTCCTCTTCTATGGGTACTTTATCCGGTACTTGTTCACGTTGCGGGAGAATTATTTTGGCGATTTCACCACGTTTATGACCTTTGAGGAGTACACGCAACGCCAGGCTTCAGAAAATAAGCTTGAAACAAGCCTGAAACAAGATGCTGACTACTGGAATATCTTAAAGACCGAAAACGACTTGAATGTGTTGTTTACATTTTCGGCCCGGAACGGAATGGTGGTTTTGCCGTGCCAGATCTTCGACTACTCCCGTCACATCAGCCTCACCTTTGATTACTTGGACGTAGATATCCACTTGACCAATTTCTATATGGACATGCAGGTGGACTTCTCCACGGGGTACGGGTACCAGGTACAGGGCCTGCTTCAACCAGAGCTCGTTTTTTCTTTGGATCAGTACCAGAACCAAGTGGTCAGCAGCCCTGAAATTGTTATTGATGGCTTTTCCGTCCACGCCCACCGCATGTTGGGGATTGACAACTTGACATATCAGTGCAAGTGGGATTTTGCATGTGACTCCATTGTGATGGATTCGGACGCTCTGCTTTTGAATGGGCTTTCTTTGGCGCTCTCCAATTTTGCTATGGGATTTAAGGACTTGGAGAACATTCTCCTGTATGAGATTCCGACGATTTATGATGCTGCTCACTTCAGTTTCCGGTGTCCGGAGATCCGGGTACGACTCTCCACGGGGATTCCCGATATGTTCATGGAAACATGTTTGGGAGACGTTTTGGTGACATTCAACGATGTGGCTAATCCTCGGTACTCCAGCCGGATCAGTGTTTTGATTCCTCGGATTACGGTGAAGATCGAGGACGGCTCCAAAATCCATGCTTTTTTAGAAACGTCCTTGACCATCACGGATATTTGCCAAAAACAGAATATGTTGGAGCATAGACTGATGCAACAGGCTCACGTGAGACGCAACGATGCTCCTACACATCGGGCTCCGTTTTATCTTTTTCCCGAGACAAGAGATGAAGTGTACGATGAAGCCTTGGGCTCTGTGTTTGCCTCTGTGTCGTTGCCCAAAGCGTCTTACCCCTTGACGGAGGAATATTACGAGATAAAAGCGGGGGAAGAGGATTGTCTGAGCTCTTCCAGTTTCAGTGGGTCTTCTACGTCATCGTTTTCATCTAAATCGGGCCGCACCAGCCTTGAGGCCTCGGAAATGAACCCCACCATCGATTACTACGACCCGGACTTTGCTCCGAGGAAAGATCCAGACCCGGGGTGGCTCTACGACTGTTTTGTGTTTGAATTTGATACCGTCAAGGCGTTTTTGACACCCAAAGCCGTGGAGTGTGTCTCAAACGTGATTTTGGACGCCCACAACCTCGATTTTCTGTGTTTGGTGGACCGATTGCACCGGGAAACCATCAAAAAGCTTAAGAACTTGATTCTCCCTCGCCAGATGGTTGATAATATGCGTGTGGTGTGCCCCAATGTGGATTTGAAGATGTGTGAGGAGCCGGTGGAGTATCCCGAAATGGTGCACTGTGCATCGCCATCTTTCCGGGTGTTTTCCGTGTCTATAGTGGAGCCGTCGTTGGTTTTGGCCAAAGAACTGCACTGTGAGCGGAAAAACTTTGTGCTTGACCAGAAAATCAAGACCTCCTTGGCTCTCCACGTCAAGGATATGTTTGTTTCGGTGTCTATACCGACGTGCTTTTCTGCAGGATTGACTTTGCATATCCACGGGGTCGAAATGTGGAAAACGGCCCAGGAACTAAAAGATTTGAAGTCCATTTTATCGGCTCTGGTGGCCAATGTGCAGGTCAAAGTTGCCCCCAAGTTGATTGGTCAAATTTTGGAGTTCGTGGAGAGTCTTAAAAGTGGATTTGGTAAAACCAAAGAAAACATCCACTTAGCTTCACAAGCCTCTGAAAAGTGGAGGACGCAGGTGATCTACGAACTTACCAAATATGGGTTTGAAAATGGGCTTCTGCATGACCCCAAGGTCATAACCAACCCAGCCAACATTCTCCGGTCCAGCAAGGATCACGTGAGGGTCTACGATAGCTGGAGGGTGATTACAAAGCTCCGGAGCATGAGCCAGCAGAATTTTCCGGCCAAAAATCTCCAAAAATCTGGGTTTTCTGCACCCAAAGACGCCTTCTCCTACATTGTGAAGGTCTTCAGCCGCTGGAGAATGTGGGAGGGAAATTTAGCACAACGGGAGCAGTATTTTCGGGAAATGATTGGGAAAACAGACGAAAAACCCATGTTTAACGTGTTAAGTGTGGACTTAAAGACACTTGAAGTGGGTTTTTTGAGCGAGACACTACAAGCAGATTACATTGCTGTGGGAAATTGTCTGGTACAGATCCAAAAGGTTCCTTCCTTGGATTTGGTGATCAATGTGGAGGATGTTGATCTTGGCTTGAGTCCAAAACTATTGGAGACGATCCAGAGTCTAAGGGGAGCCAAAAAAGGAGCCAAAAAAGGAGAGGAAGAGGGAAGTTCTGAGAAAGGAGGGGAGGAAGGAAGTTCCCAGGAGAAAGGAAGTTCAGAAGAAGGAGTGGAGGTTTCGCTCATTCTTGGGGTGAAGCATTTCCATGGCCGCTTGCAACTTCCCAAAACGGTGGTGGAGGTACACAGTTTCGAAAGCACCGTTTCGTGTGACGCGTCGTCCAGCTCCAAAATTATGGTGGCCACAGAAACAAAAGAGTGTGGTTTCCTGTTCGGGAAGGAGGACGTACAGAACGTCAACACCGTGACTCGAGGATTTTCCTTGGTGTTTGCAGGAACAAAAGACACCCAGAAAAAAGAGCAAAAAGGGCTCAGTGTGGGGGGATTGACGGGGGCCTTGGATATAGGGCTCCAGGAGGTGGACATTAAGGTTTTGGACCTTTCTGGGTCTTTAGCCCCGGCTATTGGTGACCTTATGGACGATATACAGGGCTTGAAGAGTGTTGCAGAAAAGGAGAGAGAGAAAGAAGGAGAAAAAGAGGGAGAAAAAGAGGGAGAAAAAGAGGGAGAAAAAGAGGGAGAGAAAGAGGGAGAGAAAGAGGGAGAGAAAGAGGGAGAGAAAGAGGGAGAGAAAGAGGGAGAGAAAGAGGGAGAAAAAGAGAGAGAAAAAGACAGAGAAAAGAAGCTCAGTTTCCCCGACTTCTCCCATCTTCTTTTGCCCATCCTCAGCGTGGCTGTGGACGTGGGAAGAGTGTCTTTGTACACGGAACTCATGGAGCCAGTGCGGTTCTTCACGTTGTTGACCAAAAGCAGTTTCCAGATGCAGAGCACGGGCGAAGAAACGATGTTGGCTTATTCGTACGCCAAATTCACCTCTGATTTGGCCATTCTCGAAACCTCCATCTTGAGAACTGAGAGTTCCCGGTTTCATGTCAATACCCGGACATCCATTGTCAACGGCTTCCTATTGGTCAACAGCATGGTTCATTCAGGCTATTTCAAGGCCACCACTCCCCTGGTTTTATCTGCTGTGGACATGCTATTGACCAAGGAAAAGGTTATCCGAGAAAGAGTGAGAAACCTACAGGAATTAGCCAAAGGAAAAGAGACTGGCATAGAGAAGCAGGTTGGGCCCGAAAAAGAAGGGAAAAAAACGGAGCTGAATAGTCTCCTTAACTACATCATCTTCAAGGGCTCTGTTTCTCAAGAGTATTGTGGCTGGTCCACCTATAAAGACCATTCCAGGTATTCCATCGAGACCGAGGGCATTGATGTGATGGTGCTGAACATGGATATGTCGGGCCAGAAGAGCGCAGTTTTCGGCCACTTCAATGTCCCGGCCACGCGTGTGTCCATAGTGGACCAGCTGTTTTCTACGAGACTCTCAACGGTAGTGGACTTTAACCTCTGCACCAAAGTGCTCAATGAGACTAATGAGAGAGAAGAAAAAGAGGAGGAAGAAGGAGTTAAACGGTCACTTCAAATCGAGTCGGAGTATTTCCGGGCCTGTTTTAGTCCTAGTGTTGTTTTCAAGTTGTACGACTTTGTCGACAGTTTCCAGACACTCACAGCTAAACACCAGGACCGGTTAGACAAACTGGACAAAAAGGACAGAAAGGAATTGGTCAAAGAGGACAAAAGGGACAAAAAGGAAATGGACCTTGATCTGGACAAAAAAGACAATGACAATGACAAAGACAAAAGGTCTAGCCAGTCTGGATCAAGTCTTGGGTTCCTCTCAGTCCATGTCCTTCTCCACAACTTCTGCGTGGGCTGGCTCTTCGACACGGCATACAAAGACTACCCCGGGTTCATCCTCGGAGCAGAGCGGATTTTTGCAGTCACAAAAGCCAATTTGGGCAAGCTCACGGTCATGGATGGCTACCTCTCCGTGGCCAACGGCTCCACGGCGTCCAGTTTCTATAGCCAGTCGTCAGAGAGTCGGAGCTTGAACCGAGCATTCATGCCGAAGATGCAGTTGAACTACTACATCTCGCCCGAAGGCGAGCTCTGGGCCTCGCTTCTAGGCGACATTTTGGATGTTCGGTTCATGTCCAATTCAACTATAGCCATAGAGCGGGCCATCCATTCGGTGAGTCAAGTCATGGCCCATTTTGAGAAGCGCACGCAGGAGTTCCGGAAACGGTCAAGTCACCGGAGAAGAAAGGAGGAGGTCAGAGGGGACAGAAATGATTGGATGGAGGAGACAAAAACAGAGACGAAAGGAGGGGAGACGAGAAGAGAGGAGAAAAGAGAGGAGATGGGAGGAGAGAAACAGACAGGAAAGACGGTCTTTACACCCAGTTTCTCTGCAGTCCAGTTTTCTATCATGTTTGCAGGCTCCAAAGTGTACATCTACCAGCTCCAGGAAGAGAATTCAGGCCAACCTCCGTCCTTGACCTTACATGCACCTGCAGTACAGATTGTGATTGGCTACGAGTACACCAAAAACCAGGCGAAAAAACACAGTATCAAAACAGAGATCCTCGTGACGCAATCAGATAACACAGTGTACTCGTCATGTGTTCCTGTCCTCCGGGACTTTGTGGAAGCCTCAAAAACGATGGTGGAAAGCGAGTCACATGACGTGAAGACTAAAGGCTCGCCTAAACTGGACTTGAGTGTGATTTTCCAGGAAATCGATTTCCTGCTTGGGCTCAGGGTGGAGAAACAACGAATTTGTCTTAGTTGTGAACCTACAGCTAAAGTGGCAGCAGTGGTGGAGTTTGACGGGGCCTCTGTGCAGGCCAGCTCAGGAATCGAGGCCTTTGAGTCCATCTATATCTTGGCCAAGTTGAGTTGTATTTCTGTTTCCTTGCAGCATATTTACTCCGATGAGAGAAGTGGCAGTTTTGGTATTGACACAGTGATTGTCTCCAGTACCGTTGCATTCATGCCGCATGTGGAAATCATGACGTCTTGCGGTATCAGCGACATTGTGGGTTCCGTCAAGATGAAGCAGTACCAGGACGTGGACTTGTTCACGGATATCTGGAGTCTCAAAGTGGGTGACAAGAAGAGGGACAAGCGAAAGGAGGTGAAAAAAGACGACAAGGCCAAAGGCAAGGAGATGAAAAAGGAGGAGACTTCATTTTCCGCTGCTCTTGAACTTGTACTTTCCAAAACGTCCATTGAGGTCGATTTCGGAGCCTCTCTAGGCATCATGGCCCTTGACATCGATACAGCTTGGGCCATATCACGGCGTACCAGCAACTGGTTCTACGAAATCACGCTAGGACTCCAGAAATTGCAGGTGACGTCTGAAGGTCGGTTGGGCGGAAGCTTGGTTCTCGATGGGCTCCATTTGAAATCGGCAGTGGACTGGAAACTTGAGGAAGTGCTCAAGATTCCCTTGATCCATATGTCGGGAGGTTTGGGGGAGTTCAGCTTCAAGTTGGTGTTTGATGAGCACGTGTTTTCTTTCTGCCGCATGAAACAGTGGAATTTCGACGTGTACAACCGCAAAAACGGCGTCAATGTGTCCAAAGACCACTTGTTTGTGATGATCCAATATGAGACCATTGAAGTCTTTTTAACATCATTGGCTGCGTCGGAATTCTATGATATCTATAATACCATCACCCGAATGGTGGAGGAAAAACGGACGTCATACAAGGAGATCTTGAAGGATTCCAATAAGGACGCCGACACCGACATTCCCAACCCGCTAGATGTGGTTAAGAAACTCGAGACCAAAATCGAGGTGGCCACAGGTATTACGCTCGTCCAGGTGTATCCATATTCATTCAACGATAATAATGTGTTGGTGGTGGAGATGGACAAGTCACGTGTACAGTTTATTCAGAACGAGTATGCGGAAGGAATCTTCAACCAGATTGAGCTCCAGCTCAATAATGTGAGGGCATCGTTTTCTGCCACGTCTGGAATTACCGTGGGAGAAGTGGCGGATGCTGAAGTGCATGAGTTGATCCAATATGCAGAGACAGCCAAAGGGGGCCAAATCCTAGGCCTACCGAAGTTCATGATCTCCATGCGGACCTACCAAAAGTACAATACCAATCATGTGGAGCACTTGTTCCAGTCGTCATTTGGGGGAACCGTGGATATACGCTGGAATCTTGGGTCAGTGAATACCGTTCGGGAAATGTATGCTGCACATAAGCGGGCATTAATAGCACGGATTGAGATTGGAAAGAGTGATCGTGGGAGGGATGGAGACGGAGATAAGGAGGATGGGGATGGAGATAAGGAGGATGGAGATGGAGATAAGAAGGAAGTGGATGGAAATGGACCAGACATTAGAGGCGAGTCGGAGATAACTCACAAGGATATCGACCGTGATATCCAAGATACCATGGAGAAGGTTAAGAAGTCCAAGTTCGTCTACTCAGCCTTGGTGCCTCCCATCATCGAGGCTCCGCAGTTGAAGGAACTAGGCACAGCTACACCACCATTGGAATGGTTTGGGCTCCACAGGAACAAGTTTCCCGATGCCACGCACCAGTTGGTGATTGTCACACTCCAAAAGCTTCTCAGTGAGATTGAGCACGAGTACTCCAAGACCTTGGGAAGGGCATAGACTGAGAGTTCTACCATACAAGTGAGGATCAGGTGGATCAGGTGGATCAGGTGGATCAGGTGGATCAGGTGGATCAGGTGGATCAGGTGGATCAAGAGAGGTCAGATCAGATATACCCACCATACAAAATCTGGTCGGGTCAGAATCTGGTCAGATCTATATCTATGTCCACCCCACTATACTCTACTCCACCACTCTGTCTATTCTCACTATACTCCATCTATCTAGACTACTACACTAGATACTACACTAGATACTATACTAGTGTTAGATCCACCATAGGCAGGGCCTTGACTATAGAGGTATCATGAAGCCTACTTTGTCCAATCCTAACAATGGCCATGCGATCATTGTACGAAGTACTATGATGAGCGTGATACGGAGTTTGCAGCCAGAGTGGAGTTTGCAGCCATCATAGTACGAAGCAATGGCCAAGTACGAAGCAATGGCCAAGTACGAAGCAATGGCCATCATAGTACTTCGTACAATTATAGCTACCATTGTTCTGATGGAGAGTTTTTCTGATGCCACATTTCTCTCAAACTTAAATAAGCCGGTCCAAGCCCTCCCTTTGAGGAACCATCAAAGAACATAGTTTTAATTAAGCATTAATGTATCAAAGAACACAACAACTACATACTATACTATACTATACATTGACCATAATAAACTCCAGTTCTTTGTATTAAAGCACTAAGTTGGTTTAAACGACCTGGACTAGCATCTATTTTGTTACCTAAAGAAGGTACAGCAAAAGAATGTAATACATCATTAACAGTTACAATAAATCTAACATGAGTATCAACTGGTAAAACAATTGAAGCATTAGTGTTATGTTCTTTTAATACATTTTGTTATGTTCTTTTAATACATTTATGCCTCAACTCTTATATTCGTTGATGGTTCCTCAAAGAGAGGAACCGAGGTGGTTTATATAACTTTGAGAGAAACGTGGAACCGAAAACCTCTCCACCAGAACAATGGTAGGGATTGTTCTGGAATATTCGAAAAGGGCCTCTGATTCACGAAGTGCCCTGATGGCCAAACGCCATATCACCATTGTAACAATCGGACTGAGAGGCTTCATAATACCTTCATAGACAGGGCCCTGCCAATGGTGGATCTAACATCCCCCTCAGCCTCGATGTCGGTGTACTTTGGAGATTAGAAGGCTATACCTTTGAAACGTCCCCCGAGCCTGAACTGTCGTTCGCTTAATCAGGGAGTGTTTGTAGTATAGAATGTTGGGGATTCCTAGTATCTGGAAAACCGGGTAGGCGGGTCATGCCGACCTAGACTTGTTTGTCAGCTTGAAAGCGAATATCCTTGTGTGTTGGGTCAAGTTGAGTTTCATCTTTATCGAATGAAGCCACATGGGTCGCAATTGCTGTTGAATAGACGCGTTTGAGCGTTTCTATAATATCCACAGAATCACGATTAAGGGGGTCAATCGGAAACAGAGAAATCGGCCAGTAATGTTGACCACGTGATGTATCTGAGGTCTAACTTGCACAGAGATTTCTTTTGAATTGACGGGTAAGACTGCACCTTGAACACGTATTCTGAAATCTAACTTGAACGAAGATTTCTTTGAATTGACGGGTAAGACTGCACCTTGGGCACGTATTCTCCCACGGCTAGGAGAGACGGCCAGTCTCGGTCATGATGGCAGTAGCAAAAAAAACCTCAATCATATCATTCCAATTTTCTGCCCGGCTATTCAATTTCTGATGATGGGTAACCACAGGAGTAAGAGTCCACATAAAGAAAGGTCAAGGTGGACTGGAACATATCACTTGTAAACTGAGGTCCACGATCTGAGTCGATTGAAGTAGGGAGACCGTGGAGCCGAAAGGTAGTCGTAGGCGGTCATGACACCAGCGCAGGAGGAGGGTGTGTCATCTGGGCAGGATGTTCGGGAATAGGCTGAACGTGATTCCGGAAGTCCTCGTCAAGGGTTGAGAAGAATGCACCGTAAGTGGGATGAGCGTCATATACAG
>NKZI01002063.1:0-47532 GCA_002370645.1 Metschnikowia sp. 00-154.1 | reverse complement strand
TGAATAAGATGAATAAGATGAATAAGATGAATAAGATGAATAAGATGAATAAGATGAATAAGATGAATAAGATGAATAAGATGAAGAATGTCATAGACTTATTTTAAACAATATAGCAGTATGGGATTCAATTGAATTCCATTTATGATCAACCAAATTTTAGAATTATTATGTGACCTGGGGATTTAACCTGTATTCACAACGGGTGTAAGCTTCTAACGGGCTTGTCAATGGAATGGATCTTTTTCAGAAACGATAACCTAACGATGAATGAAGTATTTTGAACGACTACTATTGGTATGAACTCACCCGATCAGTGTTATAGAGGTTTTTAGATGATTCTCTCTGATATCTCTATTAGACTATGTGTATCTAAGATTAAGTAGTGGTGTTCTTAGCCTTTCAGAACTGGGCCATATGACTTGTGGACTAAACTGGGTTTACTATGAAGATTTCAAAGATTCAGGGTACGTCATAGTGAACAGACTAGGTGTAATTGAGAGAAGCACCAGAATTTTTACTTGACACATGAATTTTGAGTTGAAATCGGTGGAAGAGGAATCATTTACATATAATGAACCACTTCCATTTGATTTTGAATCTACATTTTGTTTTTTCTTTTCGTTTGTTTATTAAGATTATGCATAATTAGTGGCCAAACTTTTTCCTGAACATGACAAACTCTTCATCCTCTATTTCTTCCATCAGTGGGTGTTTTTTAAGATCATTCTTTGGTTCTTCGGTATCGTCACTGATATCAGTGTTGATGGATTCGGTATCAGAGTGTTCAGGGGTCACATCAGGGGATTCCACAAGCGAGGTTGCTGGAACTGGCTGGCTTGCTTCTGGTGCTTGAACGGGAACTAGTTGCGGAAGAATGATACCTTCAAGAAATTGCGAGAGCAAGTCTTCATTGGTGAAGCTAGGCTTGACGGAAGGTAGACTTTGGGGTTGACTTTGGGGTTGCTTGGACTCCTTAGCCTTTCTTTCTCTGACAATAGTCTTGCGTCTTTCCTTTTCCTTCTTAACACGCTCAGAACGCTCGCGTTCCGCTTGTTCACGTTGGACTTGTTCTTGGAGGGACTGGCTCTTAAGCTTGGCAATTCTTTCTTCTTCGGCCTTGATTTCAGCCAATTTCTGTGCTCTCAATTGCTCAAGCTTTTGTTCTTGCTCTTGGATGTAGGCAAGTCTTTCAGCCTCTTTGAGTTCAGCCTCCTTCCTGGCCTTTTGTTCAGCCTCCTTCTTGGTCTTTTGTTCAGCCTCCTTCTTGGTCTTTTGTTCAGCCTCCTTCTTGGCCTTTTGCTCGGCTTCCCTCTTGGCTTTAAGCTCAGCTTCCTTCTTTGCCTTGAGTTCAGCCTCTCTGGCCTTTTCAGCCTCCTTCTTGGCTACATCAGCATCTCTGGCCTTTTGCTCAGCTTCTCTTTTGGATTGCTCAGCCTTGGCTTCGATGGCTTTCTTTTGCTGAGACTGAATGCTTTCTTGCTTTGAAGCATTTTCCTTGCACTCGTTTCTCTGGTGTTCACGGGTATTGACATTGCCTCCGAAAATGCTGGCGAGAACAGCGTTGGTGAAGTCATCTTCACAGAACTTGATCTTCTTGGGAATGTTCAACACCAACACGTTTTCTTGCGGGAAGTATTCCCAGTCAATCTTGGGCACCTCAATGTCGTCCAAGTGGAACTGGAAAATCTTCTTGAAGTTGTCGATCTGCGACTCCACCACAAGGTTGACCAAGTTGGGGTTGCCCCAGTTGCGGAGAACCTTCAATTCATAGGAGTCGAAGTTTCCGTTTTCCTTGAAGATTTGAATCTGATATGCGTCTTCAGTTTCGATGCGCTTGACAATCTTAGGTTGTTGGCTTCTCAACTGTTGTTGGTATTGTTGTTGCTGCAAATGTTGCAACTGAGACAAGGCGTCGAACAAGACAATTGGGGACGTTCTGTTGCAGGTAAACATTATTCGAGGGATTGGATTTGCTTGCTTGAGTTTTTGATTGAGTTTATCTGATGATGATAATAATGTTTATTAAGAGTGGCGACGCCTGCCCTTTATAGTTGTTTGCGTGGCGGAGAAGGTTCCAGAAATGTATTACGTTATCGGGGCTGAGGGTGCCTGGAAGGTTCCAGAAATGGCTTACGTGAGCCGGCGGAGAGTGCGTAGAAGGTTCGCGAAGATGCGAGACTCTCGCACCCGGGATCTATGTGCAGGTGCGCATGATTTAGCACGCTAATAGCAAGCGTGCCACAGATCTAACCGAAGATCCAAAGAGGAAGGTGACTAAAATTTCCAAAAGGGGAAGTGATAGAAAGATCTAAAGATGGTATTGATCAAAGTTTCCAAAAAGGGAAGTGATCGAAGGATCTAAAAAAAAGTCCAGTTTCTGCTTCCCTGATACTGCTACATCATACCATGGACTACAGGAAAGTATGGTCTAGAGGACATAGCAAGGTTGAATGCCTTGCAATTGTAATTACTATTACTTACTGTGACAATGATCCCTGGTGATTCTGGACATGGAACTTTTACCTCCTTACAGTTTTGAGGTAAAATGGGTACCAGGAGTTTTCTCCATTTAACTATGGGACTGAAGTATTGACTACGGGACAAAAGTATTCACTACGGCACAGAAGTGTTGACTACGATACGAAGGGGCTGAATATGAAAGATTGTATATGAACGATTGATTATTGACTATGTGTTACACCGAAATGGTGGAGGTGATGGTGGCGGTGGACGTCACGGTCTCGGTGTAGTCGGTCAAGTAGTAGTCGTAATCAACTATACAGATCAGACCGGAGACCAAGGACGTCAGGACACCCTCAAGGACGTAGCTTCCCCACACCGAGGGGAAATCCGTTGCAGCTGTTCCATAGTCCGTCTCACTCTGCACCTCGACTGGCTGCGCGGTGGCCGGCGTAACTGCGCTGGTGACAGATATCTGTGCGGCTTCAAGGGTGGTTGAAGTGGGCGTTGCCGTTGAAACAACTTCAGCTGTAGTCTCTGCAGCATCAGAGCCAGCATTCGAACCAGAGTCAGAACCAGAGTCAGAACCAGAGTCAGAACCAGAGCCAGAGTTGGAGCCAGCACTATCACTGTCAGAAGTAGAACCGGAATTTGAATTGGAGTCGGAGTTTCCAGAATCAGAGTCATCAGAATTGGAGCTTCCAGAATTGGAGCCAGAGTTTGAGTCCGAGTTGGAGTTTGAGCTTGGCGGATTGACAATCACCGACACATAGGTATGAAGCTCGCCAAAAATGGTCGACGTATAGGTAGAGGTGTACCTCGTCGTCGTGGAAGTGGTGGTAGACATGCTGGTACTGGTAGTAGTGAAAATCAGGCCAGCCACCACATTGGTGTTGGTAACGATATTGTCCACAGTTTTCGTGACCTTGACGATGCGGACTCCCCTCTTCTCGTTGGAGGAGGAGGCCGTGGCCGCAGCAGAGGCTGCAAGAATTGAAAGGAGATTCGAGAACTTCATTGGAAAGGTATAAAAGAGGAGCAAAGGTCAAAGGAGGGGAACGCCTGGAAGACTAAAAGAGTGACAAAGGTTGGTCAAAGGAGTGACTGGAAGAGGAAGAACCGAAGGTGAAGAACCGAAGCAAAAAAAGGAGAGGCAAAGGAGAGAAGTGGTAAGAAAGAGTGATGGAGAAAGAAAGAAGAAGAGAGAAGTAAGAGAGGCGGGGAAGAGGACAGTTTATATATCTGGGCCTGGGGAAGGGTAAGGCTGCAAAAAAACGACAGTTGCGCGGGCCTGCACATTGCGCCTGCTGGCGTAACGCACTATTACGGTAAGACCTCGCTTCGAAACAAGCAAAGACGGGAAAATCACCGCACGTTTTCGAAGTTTGGCAGCTGGCAGTTCCTCGAATGATACCCAGCTATGCATCGAAGAATGCATGGGTCGGAAATGGAGATGGTGGTCATGCACACTGGACTCCGACTATGTGCAAGTTCGCTGGAACTTTCGCACCGTTTAGGAAATTGCCTTCGCACCACCAGCACCAGCCGCCACTAATTACTTTCTTGACCAGCAATTGATAAGTGGAACTACATGGGTCGGAAAAACGGACCCATGCACAAGGTCATGTTTTCCAAATTAAGATTTTGTGCACCGGTCTTGGAAACTGCCTGGCCGAGTTGTGGTACTGGGAAGGCAAGGCGAGACGAACAATAGGCAAGATTGACCGGGGAGAATACAAGTGGTTGGAGGGAGATTTGGGAAATGGGAGGGAGGTTCGGGAGATGGGACAGAGATTTGGGAGATTGGAGAGACAGAACAGATTTTCTGGGGGAGTTGTGGCTGGTACGTTTTACGGGATGTATGAGGCTATGTATAGGGTGAGTGAGATTTCACGTGATGTGTCACGTGCTAAATCACATGATTAAACACGTGTAGCATCACGTGGAATAGGAACGTGCCTTATACCGGGGCGCGGCACCCTCGGTTTGGCAACCTCCCACCCGCGCTACCCCCGAAACTCCTACCCTCGTCTCTCAACATCACGTCTGTTTTTACAGCCACTGTTTTACAGCCATTCCCACGCTTACTATAAAGCCACTGCTTCCCCCCCTTCTCACACCCCCATATTTTTGCCCTCCCCACCACAAACCCACTCTCATCTCTTCGGCCAAAAATACCTGGCCCCTCTACTGCCCCCAAATCTGAAGGTGTTTATATAAGGAACACCATAATCTGATCCGCCAAGTTCGATTCATTAACCAATCACTGCCACCAAAATAATTGACCGCCAAAATAACTGACCACCATCAAAACAACAGGCCAACAGACCAAAACAACGGATCCACAAATAAACGGGTGGAATCAACAGGTCAATCAACAGATCAATCAACAGATCAAGTCAACAGATCAAGTCAACAGATCAATCAACAGATCAAGTCAACAGATCGATTCATCAAATTATCAACTTGATACATCAACTTGACACATCATCATATCATTATATGAGTTTTTACAGCAACCCCGCACCGCCCAACTCGTTGGCGTTCCCCTTTATTGGCCAACAGAATTTACAGCCCAACTCGGGGGTCGGCCAAATGCAGCAGCACTTCAACCGGCAAATCCTCCCCTCGGCCGACTCCGCCAAGGCACCCGAAGAGTCCGACCGCAACAATCTCCCCAGTGCAGGCTCTATTGGGAGCACACAGGACTCGTCGGCCAATCCGTTGACTTCTGAAAATGGAACGGCGCCCGAGGTCAGTATGCTGGAGAATGAGGGCAAGTCCATGCGCCCCGAGTCCATGGCCAAGCGAGAGCGCAAGAACAAGCCGGGCCAGAAGTTCGGGGCCAAGAAGAAACTGTGGGTGTGGACGTGGTTTGTTCAAGACGCCCATGACTCCAGCACGGCGGTGTGTGATTACTGTGGAAAGCGAGTTACGCGTATGCCCAGTGATAAGGGCCTGCCCAAGAAACTTAGTGAACATTTACGGACCCACAAGCTCAGCAAGGACCTGATCAACACGGCCCGCTCCGTTCCCGTGGACGGCAACGGCATCTTGTACAATACCTCCAGCGGGATGCCGATGCCGTACTCATCGCTGTTTAATCTGCATATTGGAAACCCTCCGGCCCAGATTCACTCCCTTGAAATGCTGCTGAGCCTGCCTGGAATGACACGGCAACAATCGTCTCCACAATTACTGGACCGGCAGCAGAGCCAGGGGTCCCAAAGTCTGACCAAGCAGATCAAAAGCCAGCAGATCCAAGGTCAGATCCAGAATCAGATTGAAAGCCAGATTTCAAACCAGGCTTCTCCACAAGCAGTTCCACAACAGCACCAGCAGCAGTCCCAACAACAACAACAACCACAGCGACAACAACAGGTCCATCAATCCCAACAACAACACCAACAACCACAACAACAGCAGCAGCATCAACCCCAACAACACAACCAACAACACAACCAACAACAACATCAACAGCTGCACCAGACACCACAACAACACCAGCCACCACAACAACACCAGCAACCACAGCAACATCAACAACATCAACAACATCAACAACATCAACAACACCAACAACCCCAACCCCAACAACCCGAACACCAACAGCCCCAACACCATCAACACCATCATCAACCACAACATCATCAAGAACCACCACAACATCAACAACACCAACACCAGCAACACCACCAATCGATGCAGCCTCAAGAACCGCAACTACAAGCTGTCATCAAAAGACGTCGGCTGGAGGAGTTGTCTACCCAGAACCCCAAGTACCGCAGAGCAAACAGCATTCAAGCTGGACCGGCAGAGCAAGAACCACAGGCACACCAGAACTACGCCGGCCAACTCCCACTGCCCATAGCAACAAGCAAGTATGGCCGCAGACCCGTGGCTTCGCTCGAAAACTCGTCCTACTCGGTCACGGCCTTCCACCGCCATCTCCTTAAGTTTCTTGTGGACAACAAGCTCCCCATCCGCGTGCTTCTGCTGCCTCTGTTCCAGCAGGTGGTGTGTGACTTGAGGCGGGAGTCGGTGAACGATCTCTTGGAGTTGACCAGCCTCTACTCGTCATTCATGGAGGTTTCGAGGGTCGAGGGCTCCGATGATATGAGCGAAGGCCACTCGTCGCTCGCGGAGGCCAATGTAGTGAATACCTTGGCACAGGAGCTTATCAAAAAATAGCCACTGAAGAACGAAAACAAGAAACGAAAAACAAGAAATGAGGAATGGAAGTGACTCTTTTTAGTTGGTCCGGATTTATTGTGGGACGTTGGAAAAGCTAAGGTGCTATTGCTATTACAGACTTGCCATCAACGAATGCCTTACGATGTTCATTGTACATGGTTCAGATCTATTGACTATGTGATAAGATCTTCCTGGATATTGCATGACTCTATTAATATGTCCACAAGGTCTACCAGTCAACACGATCGTCTCAGTTGCAGTTTCCAGGGAAAAGTGTTCATCTCAAATTGTGCCTCAAATTCTCAAATTGTTGTCTCATTGTCCGAGAGTCTTATTGGTTGCTGACGGAACGCACCCAGGTACTGTTCTCATCATACTCCCTCCATAAACGGCTGATAGAGATCCCAAGCGAGTACTTCTTTTTGTCGATCTCGTCCTTCTTCAACTGCAACTTCTCGATGGCCCGGGTGATCTTGTTGCGGGTGGCATAGTCGATCTCCACGTTGTAAGGCGGAAGAAGATTGACTAGGAACCGGATCTCCTTTTCGATCTTGTCCAGACGCACCACATACAGGTCGTACTTCTGCTGGTTCTGCTGGAGCTGGCTTTTCTTGTCGCTTGCCTTACGGAGCTCGAGTTTGGCTCGATGCTCGGGGATGTTGCCGTATAGGTACTCTTTACGGAGTTCTGCCTGTTTTGGGACCACCTCCTCGTCACGGGATACCTTGCGTACGGTGAACTTGATGGGTTTCTTGGATATCATCCCGGGAGGCACGGGCCTGGCGGCGGCCTTCGGTAGCACGGGTGAAACAACAATACTGCTTTTCTGAGAGGATGCAGAGGATCCTGAGTCAAAGGTTTCGAACGTTTCAAAGTCAAAATTGCCGGGGCCATTAACAGTTCCAGATCCTATGCCAGATCCATTTCCAGATCCATTTCCATTGCCTATTCCATTTCTATTGACAAAAGTCCCATTTACAACCCTTTCGTGCTCCTTACTCTCTGACTCGGTGTCTCTGGGCTCTGGCTTCTTTGGAATGGGGTCTCTGTTCTTGGAATACTTCTCGTACTTCTTGGTGATGGCACGCACCTGACCCTGGTCCTTCTCCGGATGGATGCCGTTGATCGATAAGCTGCTGATGAGCTTACTGGTGGAATCGGATGACGAAAGGGACGAAACTGAAGCAGGCAGCGACGGGTCGACATTATTACTTTGGTGTTTTTCCCCAGCTCCAGGTTTTTCCGTTTCAAAATCTGGTTCTCTCTTGGACTCATGGTTTTCCCCGACTTCTCTCGAATCCTTGGAGTCTCTTCCTACTCCCGAATCGGATTCAGTGTCTCTGAAGGAGTGGGAATTTGTGGGGTCCATTGGGGATTCTAGAACAGCCTGCGGCTCTACAGATTGGGCCATTTCGGGCAATGCGGAGTATATATAATTATCAGGCGAACGCGTTGGTGTTTGAAACTTGTAGATAGCGTCGAAGTTTGTTATTGGTTTATCTAGTTTGATCCAGGTGATAGTGTGGAGTTGGTCTGGTGTTCAGTTAAGTTAAATGTTGATTGATAACCGCACTACACTGCAAAAGTAGTGCGCGAACCAAACCTGCATATTATTTTCACACACCCTATTATTGTACCTATATACAGACTATTGTCTAATTCTGATCTGATATATTTATTCAAATGATCTACATACACTGTATTGCAGTGTAAATCCTTAGTCGTGCTGGGCTCAAAAGTATCCGGAGAGAATATATGGAGTTTATCTTCCTGGTACATACTTTTATGGCTGTAAGACAGACCCTAGAGTATCAACGGACGAAGAAGGTCCAACTGGAACAGTGGATTATGCCCAAAATCGTGTAAATGTAGGAAAACTCGCCTTTATGATAATCTGAAACATAGAAATAGCTGGGTGAAACGGTAAGAGTAATGAAGCAGAATGTCTGGGTCAGAATAGGCAATAAAAGGACAGATCAATGGAGAAATAAATAGACAAGTAGACAAGTAGACAAGTAGACAAGTAGACAAGTAGACAAGTAGACAAGTAGACAAGTAGACAAGTAGACAAGTAGACAAGTTGACGGCCAGGCATTGGAGTAGCTATAAGTTCTAGTACTCATAGTCTAACTCTAGAGTTATGACTAGCTCCACTCCCAAACCAGTTCCAGTTCCACGTCCATTCATTTCCATTTCATTTCCAAACCCAGTCTAGTTCCAGCTCATAGGTAGAAATCAGCAATAGTCCATTTTCTGTCATAATTATTAGGCTTTATGTCAGATGGTTCAATAGTTGTACATGTGAATGATGACCATATACCCATACCATGCAGAGTTGAGTCTTCCAGACCGATACCGGAGATCGAGCTGTAGACCAATTGACTGGCATTGAATCGAGTGATATTGCTATCAGACGAACCCATGCTTTCAAGTTCCCTCCAATGTATTTCTTTCAATTCTGGATTTTGCTCGTGAGCCCAACATTGAGGTAATCAGAATTGTTGCATTTCCGGCAAAAGGTACACCAAGTCCAATTGGTCAGATGTAAGGGATTTGGACGTACTATTTCGCTCGTCTGCAGTCTCTGGTGCTGCACATGCCGGAAATCTAAAAATAAATAACCAGTTAGTCCATGGATAGTCCACAGTCCTAGTCCTGATCTGTCATAGTCAGTCCAGTCCTAGTCCCAGTCAGTCACAGTAAGTCCAGTCATAATCCATGTCAGTCCAGTCGTAGTCAGTCCAGTTGTAGTCAGTCCAGTCGTAGTCAGTCCAGTCGTAGTCAGTCCAGTCGTAGTCAGTCCAGTTATAGTCAGCCTATAGTCTCTATGGGCTGTCTATTCTACCATAGTTGTCTTATTCAGTCCATAGTACGTCCAGGTCTATTCATGGTATGTCCAGTCATAGCTATATTCTGTCATAATTGTCCTTAGTAGCGCATAGTTGTCTTAGTCTGTCCAGGTTTTCCACATTCCTAGTCCTGATCTGCTTATAGTGGCCTAGTCAGTCCATAGTGTCCCTAGTCAGTCCATATTCATAATCTGTCCATAGTTACCCATAGCTATTATAACTATCCATAGTTGTCCGTGGTTGTCCATAGTCTATCCATATTCATAATCTGTCCATAATTAGTAGTCCATAGTGTCCCTAGTTTACCATAGTGTCCCTAGTTGTCCCCTAACATAACAGTACCAAATCTTTAAAGAGTAAATATATCAGGACAGAAGATAAACAGCCAACTATAAAACATCCCAGCAATTGAAAGTGGTGGTCTCCTCTTTTTTCTGAATGTTGCAGAATAATAATGGCTGGGAATGAAGGGGGGAATGCGCAGTCTTATATATTTCTATGCTCGCCAGTCCTGCATGGAAGGTGGCTGCAAATAAACTGGGCGGGGTGAGAAATTGTATATAAAAGGGGCTCCCTCCTCCTCTAAACTTCACTCCTTTTTTCTTCTTTCTTCCCACTCGTTTTTCTATCCTCTCTTCCTTCTCCCTCCTTTTTACTCTCCCTCCTTTTTACTCTCCCTCCTTTTTACTCTCCCTCCTTTTACTCCCCTTTCATTGAACAGCATTCGTTCTGGATGAAACCTGACACCGTTTCCATCCCGTTCCACTTCATGGCTACTAACCTGTCTTCACCGCGAAGTGAACACCCCCGCATATCTCCATCACACCAATTCATGACCTGAAAGCTATGTTATTATGTCCCATAGAAAAACATTCCGAGAATCTGATTTGGGCAGCTTGGGAAATCAACAAGGGCGTAAACAGCAAAAAGCTCAGCATCTCCATTCACAGAGAGTAAGTGGCAAGTATTATGGGATCCATACTGGTCGCTTTTCTTTGAGTCCACGCAGTAGTTCCAGACGGCCAACTTGGAACTCAACTCCAAAGGTGAAGCTTGTATTGATGCTGGAGGTGTTACTAGAGAATGGCACCAAATGCTTTCTCGACAGATGTTCAACCCTGACTACGTGCTTTTCACGCCCTGGCCAGTGATGAGAACACGTACAGAGCAGTTGTTTGCTTCGTTGAAGAGTCCAAGCACCAGCTCTCAGAATCAGAGGAACACCTTGCTGTGACATCTTCTTTTAATGGTCATGTTACCGATAAGAAAAGTGCACCAATTGCCAAGATCAAGTCCATCTTTTCCACCTCTTCGCTGAGATTTTATTACGAGCGGATTTATTTGAAAATGGGCAAGATCTCCATGCTTTCTCCATGCTTTCTCCATGCTTTCTCCATGCTCTTTCCATGCTCTTTACTTGCTTTTTCCATTCTTGGAGAACCCAGATGAATACGATCTAACGCTCTTGAACCTCAACTTCTTACGTGGACCATCACATCACCCGATACCAAAACCATATACATTGATCTATAAGTGTATGGCCAATTAGGCATATGCGTATACTGCCACTGAGCTATGGTATACTGCAACCGAGGTATGGCCATATATTATACATTCCAAGCTGTTAATATTCTATGACGGATTTTTCAGAAATGAAACTGACTGGCTCAATTGTTCACCTATGAAACCAAGTATGTTGAAGGAGTTTTAATGTCACTCGTTCGGTCTTAAGACCGAAAGATTTTTTTCTTCAGTCTGCAAATGCCTGTGTGGGCTTGGTTACTACCACTAGTGATACTACGACTCGTGGTTATAAGGCTGGTACTACCATTTGGACTAGTGTTTGCTATACTAGCTGACACAACATATATCCTGGTACAGGTACTACATGTACTACAGGTAATGCTAGTAGTAGTATCTTACAGACTACTCTAATAATAGTGGTACTGGTACTACTACTGATGTTACTGATACTTGGGGACTACTGATACTAGTGGACAATAATCAGTGATATTAATGATTTTCGGATGGGCCTAATAAGGTCGGAAATGAATAATAAGAAAATATGGTCTTATCCATTTGTTTCACACATACTCAATAATGGAAGGAAAAATAATGGGGGATTGCTTTCGATGAATTATACCATTTTACGAGAGGTACGGAAGGTACGGGTGTCGCGGCCTGCACACAACACCACATCCTCCATCAACTCCACCAAATAGTGCAGAATTTCCCCCACTATTCCCCACTATTCCCTCCACCATTCCCCTCATTTTTTCTTCGTCTTGTTGTATTTCTGAAACATCATGCTGCTGTTTCTTGATGTGGTAAAAAAAGTCGACACATTTACCGAAAATGCCGCGTACTGGACGCTTGCAACGGCCTGCGGAGCGCCGATTGGTTACATCACCGAAGAAATCGCCCAAAAACTCCAAGAATCTCGCCATTTTTCGGCATCTAGTCCCAAAATGGTAACCATAACTGCTGGGCTTGATACGGTGGAGAAAAGATCCCAAGCTTTTGCAGAAGTGGCTGAAATCTGGAGGAAAAACGACCAAAACCTTGCCAAAGCATGGAGAAGCGAGTTGTACACCGTCTTTTGCCCCAACAGGACTCCTTACGTTTTGGTGGAAAGAGCATTTTCGGTGTTGTTGGGGGTGGTCACCTATGGAGTGCATATAAACGGTTATATGCCCGCCGCAAATGGCCAGGAATTGAAAATGTGGGTGCCTCGCCGTTCTGCTACAAAACAAACTTACCCTGGACTCTTGGATAATATGGTGGCGGGCGGAATTGCATATCCACTCGGAGTATGGGAAAATGTCGTCAAGGAATGTTATGAAGAAGCCGGCTTGGACGCTGCTTTTGTACAGGAACGGGCCAAATCCGCCGGGATCGTTTCATATATGATTCAGCCGGATGGTGAAGGTGGACACGTGCAACCCGAAGTGGAGTATATCTATGATATTGAATTTCAGTCGGCGCACGACCCCACCCCCAGGCCTGTGGATGGCGAAGCAGAGGACTTTGAGTTGATGCCAATTCTGGAGGTGGCTCAGCGAGTACATGCGGGTGAATTCAAGCCCAATTGTGCCTTGGTGGTGGTGGACTTTATGGTACGACACGGGCTCCTAACTGCAGACTCGGAACCCAACTTGCATTCTATATGCACACACCTCCACCGCCCCATACCCTTTCCCACGAGAAACTAAAATGGTGTGGAAAGAAAAGGTGGGAAGGTCGGTGAACGGGTGTATACAATTGTGGTGTTCTGGTGTTGGTGTACTGATGTTGATGTACGGAGGTGCGAATTCCGCGTGTCCGGATGTTAGCATATGACTATATGCAGTTTCGCACGATAAGCACTCCCCACAGAGTGCCGGTCATGAACTATCGGAGATGCGTTCTTGTCCCATTCTGGTCCGGCTTACACCACTACTGCCGGCTCATGCCCCGTATGCTATTTCAGGTTGTTTCATCGATGCAGGCTCTCTGCAGTACTGCGTCACCGTGCTTCATTTTCCTGTTAGTGAACTCTCCAAATACCGTATTCACGTTGCCGCCGCACACGTTGGCGACGATCTTGTTTGGATACGGGCACGGGTGCTTGATAGTTTCAGAGTCCTTAGCGAAAAAAGGCCTTCAGAATCCGAAAACGGACAGTTTGATGCCGAAAATGGAGACTTTGGGTCCGAAAATGGGCATGGGGCCAAAAACGTGCAAAGAAGCCCCCAAAATGGCGGGAATAACGCTGAAAAAGGCAAAAATGGCCTAAACGGGAATGATCCTGAAACACACCCAAAACTTGTCGAAAAGAGGCAAAATCGTCTCTTCCCCTTTTTGGACAATGTTCTACGCAATGGCTTCAACTTCTTCCCCATGAATTCCGTTCCGGGAAGTTCGTTGCAAGATATAACGGTGGTTCGGATGAGTGCGTATGTGCAAGATGCAGTTGAAGACGTGCTTAAGCCCTTCCAAATAGGGAAAGTGCACACCCTCTCGCAGCTCATTGTGCAGAGTACCCCGTTCGGACTTACGAGCCCGAAGTTATTTGCCAATTTCAGATCCTCCGGTGCCGTGTGTGCAGTCTTTGCAGATGGTTGCTTGAGTGACTGCAGGTATTTGGAGAATATGATTGGCGGAGTTGTCTGTCTGCAGGAAACCGGCTTGCAAGTGGGTTTAGTGCTTGGTAATCTCCGCAAAACCAATGGTGATGGCGACTTGACTGTGATTTTGGCCTTGCAGGCGATCCCGGAGATTTTTCCTAAAACGGATTTAAAGCCAAGACTTCCAGCGGTCATTCCCAATTCGGTTAAAATTCCGATTACATTCTTCAATGTCCACCGCATTCTTCCCCTCCTTTTGTCATCCAAAAAAGGCCTGTCGTGGGGATCCTGTGTGGTGTACAATGAAACGACCCTCGTGACCAATTATCATGTGATGCAGCCTCTTCTCGAGGATCCCACAATTTTATGCAATGCCGTTTTCAACGGCAAACGCATCAAGATTTCAGCTGACCAGGTGGTGGTGCCGTGTCAGGAATTAGACTTGGCGTTTGTGGTGGTATATGCAGGAACATTTGAACATCATTGTTTTCCTACGCTTGAAACGAGCTACACCAATAAGGGATCTGGAGTCGGATCTGGATTAGGATTTGAATGTCTTATAGCGGCTGGATTTGGATTATTCTTAACCAGAGGAAAGAAAGAGCCATTATTGACTACAGGGTCTATATGCAGGACCATAAGAATGAAACCATTCCAAAACCATTCACAAGGTTCCATTCCATGTTTGATGATTACATCGACAGCGTGCTGGAATGGCTCGTCAGGCGGAGGCATTTTTGACCGCCATGGTGGATTTGTGGGGCTCATTTCCAGTAATGCCCAGGTCTACATGCCGGAACATGGAGATCAGGCACCTACACAGAAAACAGAGAAAGTACCACTGTTTTGTTTCACAATCCCCGCCGAATTGATCAGAGCCTGCTACGAAGAGAAAGTGGTGGGAGGCACGGGTGTGCGGTTGAGCCACCAGGTCATCAAGGCATGGAGCCTTGAAGTCTTCTACAACGAAAGATTTCAGCACGAGGCCAAGATATAATGCAATTATGCGGGCAGGATATTCATAATAAATGCTTTTATTGGAACCAAAAAAATTGGCCTGGTATAGACCACAGTCAATGTGAAGTCACTCCGAAGTCTTCATATCGTAGTGCACTTGGCCTCCGCTTCGTAGAGAAGCATGGATTGGAGGCAAGATGGTGGGAATCTCCGTCTTGGGAAAGCCATTCACCGGAACTATAGCAGTGACTCCGGTGGAAAGCTGGGTGGGTTTTTGAACTGGAGAAAACTGGGCGGAGCTGGGCTGGACTGGAGAGTACAGCGGCATACCCTTTTGAGTAGGGGACATGGAAAAACCATTGGGTTCACCCTTCAACACATAGTTCTTAGTGAAGCCACTGTGCAGGTACGCCAGCGACGAAAGAGGCGGTCCCAGGAAGAATCGGAGCCCGCCGTCGCTTTCCATTGGGTGCAACGCCGTATCGATGGACCCGATGGATTTGGACCGGTGGTTGCGCACGAGCAACGAGTCGTTGCTGGCGTAGACATCATGGACATTGAACTTGTCCTGGTTCAACGTCAAAATGACAAGCTCCCTGCAGAAATAGAAGAGGTTCAGCAGGAACTTATCCAAATGTGGAGCTTGCTGGAGCCACGAGCCACACACCTTTGTGACCTCCTCTAGTATAGGAATGATGCTCTGGGAGACGACCTCGAAATTGTCCTTTCCTCGTTCTTTAATGATAGCCAACAACGAGTGGAAAACGGTGTTTTTAGAGAACGCTTGGCTGATGGAAACAGCATGGTTGTTGGCCACCACCTTGACGAGGGTCTTGGCGAAAAGGGCATACCATTGCAAAACAAGCACCTCGAGTTTGGTCCTTTCGAATGTATTCAACGAGAGGTGCGACACTCGGGACGGAGCCAGCTGCAAACCCAAGAAGGTCTCGTTGAAGATCAACGGGAAACTCACTAGCCCGAAGTTTCCACTCAACCTGAGCGAGTAGTTGTCTTCAGTTTGGAAAAAGCCCCGTGCTTCCTCCACGAACGATTGGAACAGCGAGTTGAGGTTCCGCTGCATGAACTGGTGGAAGTCGAGTGTCACGTCCAACTCCCTCAAGGTAGCAAACAACAAGTTGAGTTGCGACGAGGAAGTAATCTCAAATACACTGGCCTCCAAAAGATCCTTGCACTGAGCCGAAGCCTCAATAATAAGTTTTCTCCGGAAAATCTCGAAAATGTCCAGGTTGGGCCCGTAGCTGACCGACTTGTTGATACACCCAAGCGCAGAATGGAGCTCTAGACGAGATGAGTAGATCCAAAGCGCCTTTTCTGTAGTCAACGAATTCAATTCGTTGGAAATGGTGCTTATAACTACCCGAGCCATTTTGCCAGCAATGGGAAAATCTGTGGGCCCGGGGCTCAGATATGTCCGCATAAGATCGGCCAAAACAGTTCCATTGAGTTTCTGTCTAAGAAACCACGTATAAAACTTGGGTGGTTTCCCATAAGGTTTCAGCTCCGACACCAAGATGTAAATCTTCCACAAAAGCTCCATTTCCGTCTCGATGAGATGTGGAGGCAACGACTGGATGGTGGCGTGCGTAGTGTCCTCCAAAACGGCCAACGTGGAATCAGTATCGAAATGGCCAATACAAACGTTCGTCAAGAGGTAAAGGCTGCTGAGCAACTTGAGTTGGTTGGCGGGGGTGTTTTGACTGGAAACGCTTTTTTCAATCAATGAGTCCCGGGCCTTTTCCATAAACTCAGTGGCGAGCTTCTCATTCCCCTTCTGTGAGCTTTTGCCAGCCATCGATAAACATCCCACTGCCAATATGGAGTATGCTAACCCGACCTTGAACGTATGCGGCTGGCCCTGGGAAAAGATGGATTTGTAGCTCTGGATCTCGGAATGCGAGGTCGGGAGCGTATTGTAGTGCTTCTTCGCTATGATGGAGTACCCAATGTAGAAGAACTCATTGAGCGGGTACTTGAGGTCCTCAGGGAAGTAGTACTGCTCAAAGATCTTGGAAAGCAGGAGAATTTGCAACACATCCAACGGCGAGAAGGCCAGCGAGGGGGCCAGAGCGGGGTCAAATGGCGTGCCCAACCCAGCACCACCAGCACCGCCACCAGGGCTTCCCTGCAAAACGTCGGAACTGGAGTTTTGAGGGGCCAACTGCAAGAGGGCCTTTGCACTGGCCACGATATTAGACTCGGTGTCTAAGGCCGGGGACGTGGTGCAGCGGGGCCCCAAGGGAGGATTTGCAGCCGTATGTGCAGGGCCGGTGTATGCGTGCGAGATTCGAGGGGTATGGCCGTCGGATATAGCCGAAGGCAGCGCATGCTCCTCTAGCAGCCCGCTTTTTGCTCCGGGCAGGAGAGGCAGCACTTTGGGAGGCAGCAAGCTGGAGTAAGGTTTGGGGGCGACTTCTTGCGGCTGCACATCCGGGTGGGTTTTGGGCGACACTTGGCCTAAACCATTGGATGTCGGCAGTATGCAGTCGCCAGTGGGGACTGGTTGTAGAGTGGTTGGGCTTCTGTTGGTGCTGGGTTTAGGCTTCCATGTGTTTTCGAGGCTCACCACCAGCCCACCCTTGGACACCCTTGGGTCTTTAGTATGAGCCCTTGACACCAAGCGTACATGGTGCACAGTCCGACAATGGCGTTGTAAAAGGTCCCGGCGTACAAAAGCCGAGGTACAATAGGAGCAGTGGAAGGGCTTTTCGTTGGTATGGGACCGTTCATGGCGCTGTTTATGTTCAGAGCGGGTGAAGGCTCGGGAGCAATATCCACAGACGTATTTCTTGGGGGTAGACAGCATATTTATATTCTTTGAGGGTGCACAAGTAGGGCATGCAGAGCGGTACAAATATGTATCGGGTGTTTCAGATTCTCGTCTTTGTGGTTGTTTCAGATTCACGGCTTTGTGGTTGTTTCAGAATTCAGGGGCTCTTGCGCTCAGGTATAAAAGGCTGCTATTCCTCGAATCCACTATTGAATCTCGAAGCGTTTTGACGAAACTCTTCCACTAAGTATTCGACGGTGCTGATATATGCTTTTTGATGGTATATTGCCGTTCAACGTGATTAGGTGTTGTCGTAAAGTGGAACTGGCACTGGAATGAAAATGGAAATGGATATGGAAATGGATATGGAGATATAATGGAGGAAGTGTATTTGATTGGCCTCCGATCTAAAGGGGTATGGAAACTCTATGAATATTCACTCTTAGCTCTATTCCAAGGATATGATTTAGGGGTTGAAGGAAAATGTGAAGGTTGTTCTTTGCATGGGGTAATATAGGTTCGGCAATTCAGGCCGAGATTTTCGGTGGCAGGCCTCGGTGAAGGTGTGGGAGGCAAAACTCGGAGAAGTGGGAGTTCGGAGAAGACGTTGCAGAAATGCAAACTTTACAAAACAAAGATGAAACCGTCCAGAGACAAAAGGAGAGGTGGTACGGAGAGTCGTCGAAAAACAGTTTGGGAAACAAGAAAGAAGTCAGGGTTCAGCGAACGTGCAATTGTGAGCAAACAGAGTCTAAGGACCCCGCATTTTCAGATGAACAAGAAGGTGGGGGAAGTTCGCGGCGCTGCGCAGAAGAATAGCTTCCCTTGGTCCGCAGGGAGCAACCCGAAATCAGGCGAAAAAAAACGAGCAGAGATAAGAAACTTTTACCGAGAAAGTAAAAAAAAACATATCCTTTTCAAAAGTCGGGGACTTTGGCAATTTTACGTCCATAACAAGTGCCTCGTGGGTTAGGCCCGGGATGGGACGAAAAACCTGAAACCCCAGAGAAATTCAGCGAGAAGCCTCCGTTTCTGCATGTGTCAGACTTTGAGGGTAGAGCAGTGAAATTTCAAGAAAGAGGAGATGCTAGATCCGCCGTTTTTGCGCCGTGCTCTTCCATGCGGTTTGACGGAGGCGCGGCGTCAAGCATGCTGCGACACATGCACCAGGAGGCGGTTGCGGTCCTCGGAGTTTTTGAGATGCAGCGGGCAGCTTGTGTGCAGGATCAAAAAGACTCATACACATAAAGCCCATTAATGAGCGGAGTCTGCGTGATATTTCCGAAGCGCATTATCTCCACCAAGGCTTTATGAGGCGGGGATATGGGGCCATTCTCTGGCGAGGTTCGCGGGGTTCTGCAAACACTGCATGTGTTCGCGGAAAGTTTACGATGGCACATGCAGGCACAATTGATCAGCCAGGCGCCAAGAGGGGTGCGAGAATCGTGGTTACAAATCTTGGCGACGATCCAGCGAAGCTTGGCCAAAATGTGGAACTGGGCAGCGGGGCAAAGAGCAAGTGGCAAATAAAGAAATGTGAAATTTCGGATTTCTTGGATTTCTGGAAT
This sequence comes from Metschnikowia sp. 00-154.1, assembly GCA_002370645.1. Taxonomy (NCBI): domain Eukaryota; kingdom Fungi; phylum Ascomycota; class Pichiomycetes; order Serinales; family Metschnikowiaceae; genus Metschnikowia; species Metschnikowia sp. 00-154.1. The sequence goes on along the minus strand of NKZI01002063.1, from coordinate 28,607 downwards.
TCTCGAAGTCTTGGAATTTCGAATGTCTTGGAATTTGGAATTCTTGGAAGCTCAGAGTCTCGACTACCACAGCGTCCATGGACCAGGTCTAGGCTTGGAAGACGGTTTGAAGACCCGGGGGTGAAATTTTGGCGGGGCTTGGCTGCAATCGTGTGATGAGTATTGGTGTGTAGCGATGCGCAGCACCACCTATTTGGTAATAGGGGCGCTTATCATTACCGAATTGGGAATATCACAGTTAATCTATTATATGGAGGTGGGACGAGTGACAAAGACAAAGGAACAAAAAGACAAAGGGACAAAGGGACAAAGGGACAAAGGGACAAAGGGACAAAGGGACAAAGGGACAAAGGGACAAAAAGACAAAAAGACAGAAAGACAAAGGGTCAAAAATACAAAGAGACAAAAAGACAAAAAGATAAACGCCAAATGGAAAATGAAGTGGTACGATGGAATGAAATGGAAACGGACAAATGGACAAATGGACAATTCAACAGTGGAAATGGAAAATGGAAACGAAAAACGGAAACGGAGATTATTCAAGTGGGACAAATCCGAGGGTGGTTCGAGGTCGGGTGGGGCTGAGGGGGCGAGGGGTCGAGGGAGGTCCGGGTGCGGTCGAAAGTGGAAATGGGGCTCGATGCAAATTAACAATCATGGCCTGCAGAAATGCTCCACATCAGAGGTTCCATCTCATATACGAGCTTGCATCCACACCCCAAGCCTCGCGGTGCATAAAACACTACCAGACAAGAATAGAACACTTGTTCTGCACACAGGCGCCCCATCCCCGAATTTTTCAGTTACCCCATCTTTCATGCCATACTCCCAAACAATACCCCCAAACTCCGACTTCCTAAAATAACTCCAGACTTATCCCCCGAACCCCTGCCGCAATATCCAATCCATGCTTCCGAGGAAAAAAAGTGAAGAGAGCTTCGCCACGCTCCTCTCGTCCGGCGAAGAGGCCGATAGTCGGTCTTTATACTCCGAGGAAACGCTCACCGATAGCAGCATCCCAATTTTCCACGAGAAGTTGATATCGTACACGAGGATCCGCGAGCTTCCACTTGTGGCAAGCACTCTCAAGTCGGAGCTCATGCTCTATTCGTCGATGAAGGCGGTGGAGAGTGGCGAGGCGCCGTTGTTTCTGATCCAGCTGAACAAGCTTCACTTTCTCAAGAAAAATGCCCCTCTTTTGACCACGTTCCACCACGAAAACGCAGAGAAGAAGGAACACTGCAAGATCTACTTCAAGATCCTCCACAATAATCTCACATGCTACGTGTTTATGTTCCGCAGCGGGCGCAACTTGGTGCTCTACAACAACGCGTTGAAGCCACATTGTGATACCGTGTACAAGGATACCAAGCTCCGGATATACGGTGCTTCGGGTGCAGCTTCCACTTTTGGCAACGGCAGCTTGCGGATCCTCCTTTTGAGTCTGAATGCGGCATCTCTTGCCGATGGGCTCGATTCACAAATGGTGGAAAAGGCCTCGTCTATTAAAGATATCAATCTCTCACGTGATGCGGATTCAGGGCCGCTCTACGATGCTGTGGTCAACCATAAGAAATCTGAGGTGCTGTACCTAATATCCGAAGCTTCAACCTTGGTTCCCGTGCCGTTTGCCACATACATTGACCAGGGTGGGCACAAGATTGGCGGGGGGAAACTCCAGGGGTATATTCGGATTTTTGAGGCTCCGAACGGCATCAACGACGACTTTTCCGAGGACTCGCTAGTGCTTTCCACAGTCTTGCTAACATTAATCGAGCAGGAGGCTCTGAAGATGCGAGGCCATAACAAGCCATCGTACGTGAGCACTAAAGATTGAGAAATGAAGTGAAGAAGTGAAGAAGTGAAGAAGTGAAGAAGTGAAGAAGTGAGAGAATGGCTGGCAGTTACACAGATTTGAAAACACAAGTCATGAGTCAGTTCAAAGTTATATGCATGCAGAACGGAGGATTCAAATGATACAAAGGAGAAAGAAAGGGAGAGAGACAAGCCAAGAGTGTATATGATGCGCTGGACTGTACAGTGTGAGAGGTAAAGAGGTCAATGAACTGGTTGATTTTCTTGGCTATTCCTGCACTCAACTGCTCTTCTCTAATAATGGTGAATTGAATGGAGAAAAAGTCAAGTGGATTGGCTGGAGGAAACTATGGTCTTCCATGGATGAACTCTTCATGAACTTATATGAAGTTCTTGTAATCTATGGACTTCGGGATTATGGAGTTCTGAACTTCTGGAGTTCTGAACTTCTTGACTCTATGGTTGCGCAGAGCTCTTTCCTCTTCCTACTTGGGTAATTCCAACTACTCTGTCTTTAGTGAATCTTTGGTCGCTCCAATCTCCAATCTCCGGCTTCCGAAAAAGATCAAATAATTCTGGAAAGCTTACAAAAAGGTCCATTGGAATGTTTACAAAAATCTCGATTGGTATAACAGATCCAAAACAACAAATTGACTCGGAGGGACAGGAACTGGCCCACCTTTCATTGATACCACTTCATTGACACCACTTCATTGATACCACTTCATTGAAATAATTGATATGAACATTTGGGCCACTGGTGATTACTGTCTCCTACTACTAGAGGATACCAGAACGGAGAGCTTCGGGACGAAGATGAATACTTGACTGATGTTTAATTTGGCACCGTCATTAAACAGTTTTGATGCAATCACTGGTACAAGAATGACTAGAGGTTTGGCTGATGACAAAATGATACATAAGGCCGATCTTTGAGACTTTGGAATAGTCTTATGAGTGATACAGAAAACACCGGATGATCAGCAAATATCGACTTCTGAGTGAACTTTTCTGAGTTCCTACAATTCAGTTTTATGTTCCGATGCCCAGTTGGTCTGAATTCCAATCGGCATAGATGACACTTTTTCAATTTTCAAAATTGTCTTGATGAATTGTCTAGTCATCCAACTTGTTTTCTAGTTCAAAATTGTCTTGTCCGAGTTGTCTTGTCTAATTTGTCTTGTCAAAAAATGTCCAAGTGTCCAATTTGTCTTGTCCAATTTGTCTTGTCCAATTTGTCTTGTCTAATATTGACGGGAACACACTCGTTGTTTCCAATTGAAAATTCACCACATTCCATTACTTGCATATTAATATTTGGTGTTCATACCTAAATTTCAAATCAGGTTCAAACCACGTGACCTTTTGGGGTGGGTACTGATTTGATATTGAGATGACCCAACTTTTTGAACAACCCTAGTTGGGCCAATTCACTTTTATTATGAAATGACTTCCTGCATATAACTCGGGCAATCCTTGGATGCAGACTAACTCTTTAATACCTTAATGAAATATTTATATGATCGTATTTCCTAGTGGGTATTTATCGTGAGCAATGATCTTAGTAAGTACTTGACAAAAATATGGTGATCCTGCATATACTAACTATCCAGTACAAAGACACAGAAGGTAACGAAATATCATCAAAGCATTAATTAGGCACTTTAGGTTTCAACTGAGATGAAATTTCGAATTTTACAAATGAGTGTAGACGGAATGCCGAAGACTAAGAAGCGATTTGGCGTTGTATGCATGATAAACACGTATATGCAGGACAATTATATTTAGAAAATCAATCCAACTTCTGAGTAAACATCAGTGCCTCTACACTAAATAATATTGTTGGGTCTGGTTGGGAGAAATTATTTCTAAAACGGGATATACTCTCTGTGGTATAAAATAGTGGGAGCTTGTTATTTTATATTGGGGTGAGGTGTCACATGACCAAAGATCACGTGAGTAACTACAGGGCCTGAGAGCCAGCAAGAGGTTGGCACATGTATTTCACAAGTAGGTGTCATCACTACCGAATACGGAAGGAGTAAATTGTGGGTAGAGGTATATTTTTTTTTCGGGGAGGAGGGAATTAATGAATATGGGGAGGTACGGATGTTTACTGGTTGGGAGTGCTAGGGCTTAAGCCCTATTCGCACGCACACGAACGCATTACATGCAGTCTGCTCGCACCCGCACCCGCACCAGCTTTTCCTCAAAAATTTTTCCATCCATTAATCCTCACCATACGAATCATCTCTCACAATGGGTATGTTAAACAGAACAAATTAATACACAGTGGATAGACCAAAGCAATATATATGTGGAACCATACAGGAATCATTCTGAATTAGTGTGAAACGCTTTTGAAACCAGTGTGAAGCTCTTCTGAAACCAGTGTGAAACACTAAAGCGCAACCTTAGAAGAAGGTAGGACTGGAGCAGACAGCACTGGAAGACAGATTGGACAAAACAGACAGATAGATTAGACAAGACTGAATGACAGATTTGTTCAGAGTCTGAACAATTTCACATAGATATGTTCTATCGAAAAGACAGAGTCTGGATGGATCTAAACCGACAACACTTGGACAAATTGGACAAATTGGACAGAAATGAGAAACCTTTTACACCTCATTTTACAGCCCCAATCACCCCTGATTTACAACACTCACCCGCACATGCCCACGCACAGAGGCAGACAGACACACGAGGAAGCACTAAAAAACACGCACCGCAACACACAAACTACACACAAACTATGACCAACCATGAAAATCATGACCATGTCAAAATGTCAAAAATCAAAGAAGCAATGAAAAGTCACTTGATCATTGAGAAATAAAAGTCTTAATGTTTTGACTTTGCTTGATTTTCCTTTCTTTTTTGAGTTGACTATGATAATGATTTTTTGTTGTGTTGATGTTGATGTTGATGATGTTGTGATGTATTGACAGCAACCATGTTGATAATAGGTTGAGGGTGTTGAGGGAGGTGATGTTGAAACCACATGGTGCGTGAAAAAAAGAGAGAGTGTGTGGAATTATGGTCTCAGTGTCCATTGGTCATACCGTCTGTTGAAGTCGGTGTCTTTTGAAGTCGGTGTCTCTTGAAGTCAGTGTCTCTTGAAGTCGGTGTCTTTTGAAGTCGGTGTCTCTCGAAGTCAGTGTCTCTTGAAGTCGGTGTCTCTTGAAGTCAGTGTCTCTTGAACTCGGTGTCTTTTGAAGTCGGTGTCTCTTGAAGTCAGTGTCTCTTGAACTCGGTGTCTTTTGAAGTCGGTGTCTCTCGAAGTCAGTGTCTCTTGAAGTCGGTGTCTCTTGGAGTCAGTGTCTCTTGAAGTCGGTGTCTCTTGAAGTCAGTGTCTTTTGAAGTCGGTGTCTCTTGAAGTCGGTGTCTCTTGAAGTCAGTGTCTCTTGAAGTCGGTGTTTCTTGAAGTCATTGTCTTTGTTACTTCTATTCTCTATCTGTCTGTTCCACTATCTATGACATGGTTTGTCTGCTATTTCACTGCATAGGACTTGGTCTAGCTGATTCCTCAACTATTCCTAAGTCCTTTCAAACGCAATATACTAACATCAGTTAACGTTCCTAAGCTTAGAAAGACCTACTGCAAAGGTAAGCAGTGTCGCAAGCACACCCAACACAAGGTGACGCAATACAAGGCCGGTAAGGCTTCGTTGTTCGCCCAGGGTAAGAGAAGATACGACCGTAAGCAATCCGGTTTCGGTGGTCAGACCAAGCCCGTTTTCCACAAGAAGGCCAAGACTACCAAGAAGGTTGTGTTGAGATTGGAGTGTGTTGCCTGCAAGACCAAGGCTCAATTGTCCTTGAAGAGATGTAAGCACTTCGAGTTGGGTGGAGACAAGAAGCAAAAGGGTCAAGCCTTGCAATTCTAAATCTGCTATGTACTGTAATTCAATGTACCTTGAAACTTTGTAGATAGTATCTCTGCTATTCAGTACTAGTATAGTTTCTGCTGTTTAGTAAGTACTCAAGTCCTTCCACTTTGTAGTACTAGACCAGAAGGAGATGAATAAGACATAAGATCAGCAATCTACACTCATCAGTAACGGTTTCAGTAATGGTTTCAACCACGTCCAAAGAAATCCTTAAGTTGAACCGAAGGAATCAGCAAGGGGATTCAACAGTGTCCATGCCTCAATGAATATCTGAGTCAATCAATGATAGCCAGATCTTAGCAAGGGAAGAGACCATCATGAAAAAAGACCAACAAAAAAAAGACCATCAAGTATAATTCTCGTCTTCCTTAGTTTCTCCACTGTCTCTCTTCTTAATCTCTCGTGATGCCTTAATCTCTCGCGATGCCTTCTTGATGCCTCACCGTATGCCATTTGAGTAAGCTGAGGCCATAAGTCAGTATAGTAATATCACCAGGACTCAGTATTAGACCACATCAAGATCACTGGCTATTGATATTCCTGTAATCATCAAAGTACACTGCACCCAGTGTTTATCACTTGAGCAGTACTGACCGGATTGAATAGACTAGACCATACTGTGCCATATAGAAGTATAGGTTTTCTTCACTATTCATCATCCTCTGCCTCACTAATCCTTAGTCTTTCTGGCCAGTCCTTAGTCCTCCTAACTCTTCACTCTGAACATTGGACTCCTCACTCTTCACTCTGAACATTGGACTCCTCACTCTTCACTCTGAACATTGGACTCCTCACTTTTCACTCTGAACATTGGACTCCTCACTCCTCACTCTTAACTTTGAACTCCTCACTCTTCACTCTTAACTTTGAACTCCTCACTCTTCACTCTTAACTTTGGACTCCTCACTCTTCACTCTGAACATTGGACTCCTCACTCTTCACTCTGAACATTGGACTCCTCACTCTTCACTCTGAACATTGGACCCCTCACTTTTCACTCTTGACTTTGGACTCCTCACTTGATACCTTGATCAAGTACTCGCCCAACTCTTTGAGTGGATTCTCCGGCTGCTCCTTGCTGATCTTGCGGAGTCCCTCCAAGAGGTGTGCGGTGAGGTGCTTGTTGAGGTACTGCCTCACGGAAGAACCACCAACCATCTCGTGGACGGGGGGAGTGGAATGTACGGGAAGATCGTCTGAATTCTCGAGCTTGGCTTTTTTGACTGTCGGTTCTGTCGTCTCCTCAGCCTGCACAAGTGGTTGGATATCGGGGTTCTCCATATCGGCTGTATGTTAGTATTTTGATAGTGAAGAGTTGGACTTGGTGTCAGGGTTAGAAGCAAAAATAAGACCATCAAAGCCTGAACTAGGGGAGCTAGGGTACCACGAGGGAGTCGAGATGGTCCATTTTTCATCTTCACCTGATTGACTTCTTAAATTCTCCTTCAGATTCAGTTCAAACCCAAATAAGACTCATTAAAGGTAATATAACTCAAGTCTCTGAGACTCAAATAAGACTTGTCAGGTAAAGACCATCTTAAGAGACTACCTTGTTAAAAGCCTGATCCAAAAGTCAAGACCATCCCAAGAGACTATCAAGACTGAGGATTCTGAAGTTTCACCGAAAAGACTCGTCTAAGAGTGAAACCCTGGCATAACACTGAAGACTGACTAACTTGGCATAGGACTGCCATTATGACTCATCGTAAGATTGACTGACCAGACATCTGACTCATCTGAACTGGTCTAAAGACAAGCCTAAACCTTAGACAAAGTTCTAACAATTGAAGACAGCCTTAGACCTATAGGACAGACTCAGACTAGGACTCCCTTAATTTTAGAAAGTCTTAGATTGAGATAGCCTTATGGGACAGCCTTAGAATTAAGATAGTCTTAATCTTAGATGAAGAAAGCCCCGAACTCAGAATATTCTTGGACTTCACACAGCCTCTGACAAGGTAGTCTTGGACAAGGCAGATTTAGATACAGCCTTAGGCTTGAGGGAAGTATCAGAAATGCTGATAGTCTTAGACAAGATAATCTTAGAGACAGTTTAAGAAATGAAGATCTCAGAAATGAAGAGAGTCTTGGACAAGAAGGCTTTAGAGACAGTCTGAGACATATAGCAAAACTTCTGACTCAAGACAATCTGAAGAAGAAGCCCTAAACCAAAGATCTCCCTCGATTCAAGATATTCTCGGACTCATAGGGAAATCTTGGAGAAGACAGCCCTAGACTAAGACAGTCTTGGATTCATGAAGCCTTGGATTGAAGTCAATCTTGGAAGAAGTCTTGAAGAGAGTCCTAGACTAAGACACCCATAGTCCACTTTAGACCCTGATTTCAGTCATTTCAGCCTGGTCCAGTGTACAGGACTATAAGGAACATTATTCGTAGTGTAGAGCACATATCGTAGTCTAGAATAGTCCAGTGATTTCGCTGTAGTTTTTAGACTTAGGACCATATGACTGCCTATTCATTAACTGATGGGTCAATGAATGACTGACTTGACTTGACTTGACTTGGGATTTTCACTTGTGACTCAAACTGCTGACTTGACACTCTAACTGACTGGCCCTGACTCTAACTTTGTCTTCCTTTAAGTGATGTCACTTGGAATATCGACCTCTCTCTTCTCTTTTTTAATGACTGACTTCTCTTTTCTCTTTCTTCATGATAGGTCATTGGAATCATAGAGCAGTAGTCAGTTCACAAACCAACTCTAAGTTCCATGATAAGTCGAGTCCAAGATCAATACATTCACAGGTCCCCAGAGTCACTAGAGTCCGTAGATCAGTTCCATTCGATCCGTTCAAAGTCCCATTTCCATTTCCATTGGCCATGATCCATTACTTGAGTTCCATTTCTTAAGCTTTCATTTCTTAAGCTTTCATTGCTTAAGGTCCACTGCTTGAGTTCCATTTCTTGAGTTCCATTGCTTAAGGTCCACTGCTTAAGGTCCATTTCTTAAGCTTTCATTTCCATGCCTTGATGATCCAGTTGGAAAAGGGATGAACTGGGGTTCTGGGACTTGATTAATTGGCGTAAAAACTTGGACCATGGCCAAATCCCACAAATCCCACATCACATGAAACCTCACTGCTTCTGGTAAACGTGGGTGTACAAAGAGGTTTTGCCATACTTAAAGAAACCCTCAATTAAGAACAAGATCTGGGATTCAGCTCAAACGGACTCGAGTCATGCAAATTCATTTGTGGGTGAAATGAGAACCTCAAATTACTTGACTTCTCTTCAATGACTTCTCTTCAATGACTTCTCTTCAATGACTTCTCTTCAATGACTGACTGGTTCTAACTCTACCTTTGTCTTTTCCCGAAAGACTTAGGACTCTGACTTGGGACTCTGACTGACTCTAGCCCTGCCTTCATCTTTTCCTGTGAAGATAAGGCGGAACTTATACAAAGTGGGATGAAAACAATTGTCAACAAACGTAAGAGGGATTGACATTGGCAGAGCTCCAAGTACCTTATTCTGATTTCTCTGCACTCGTACAACAGTGCTTTCCCCGATATACGTATAGTTTCCAACAATAATCTCAGTCCAGCCATTTCTGTCTTCCTTTCTTTCTTCCTTCTTTTCCCCTTCTCTCTGCTCTCCCTTTTTAGGTTCTCCTTTCTTTTCCTTCTTTTAGTATCTCTATCTTTCTCTCTAGTTTTGCGAGCGGAGGCTCTACCAAACTGTTCTTTGCAAAGTAGGTGAATTTGTCAATCCGAATGGTTGGCCCTTCGGTAGCTGTGGTAACATCTCCATGGAGTTTCACGTATTCACAGATGGTGCAGTTTTCTGAAATGAAGATATTCGATGGGTGAATGCAAGCTTTGAAAGAGTACTAAACGATGAAAGGACTGGGAGCGAGAAACAAGAGAACACCATTCAAGCAAATGGAGAAAAGCAAAGTGTGACCACTTGAGCAAAATAAGAGTGAGTCGAAAAGGAGGTTTTCTATGTGAAGGAAATGCATATACGGGATTCGGAGTGACACTGACTGACACTGACTGACACTGACTGACACTGACTGACACTGACTGACACTGACTGACACTGACTGACACTGACTGCAACAGGAATGACACCAACTCCAACATTTAGTGACTCCTCTTTTCTTTTTTCAATGACTGATTTCCCTTTCTCTGTTTAATTACTAGCTTCTCTTCTCTTCTCTCTTCTTCAATGACTGACTCTAGCTCTAGCTCAAGCTCTTCCTTTAAAGCTTGGGACACTAACTTGGGACACTAACTTGGGACACTAACTTGGGACTCTGTCTCTGTCTCTGTCTCTGTCTCTGTCTCTGTCTCTGTCTCTACCCTTGTCCTGTCTTTACCCTTGTCCTGTCTCTGTCTTAGGATCTCTCCTCCAACTCTATCTGGATATGATACATACTTTTCTGACTGTGTCTGACTGTTTGACTATCTGACTGTGACTGGAGTATAGTGCTTTCTAGAACGGCTTCCAGTGCTCAGTGCTCAGTGCTCAGTGCGTTTCCAGACCGTGCTACTGCGCACTGGTACTGCCGTTTCTAACCAGCTATTTGCAGGTGCGCGGAGACGCTCCACCATCACCAGAAACACCACCTCCACTCTAAACCACTGCACACCAAAACCAACCGCCACCAAAACCAGCACCAAAACACCACAAAAAAAACACCACAAAGACAAACCATAATAAGCCTGGACCGTATTCATTTCCTAATTAGGAAATCTTAATTGATTGGAAGCACGTGATACAGCTAGCGCCACTTGTTTTATTTTTTTTTTTACAGCCAGCGCCAAAATTTAAGCGCTGCATTTCCACCGTCACGTACTTGAGAAACAACCACCATGGACCCGTTCCAAGAGGTGGAGCAGGATTGCTGGGCGCAGGTGCGCACGCTCGAGCACTTCATCCGCACCGCAGGCCGCGTGACCCACGATTCCCAGCTTGACTTCAACAACAACTACCAGGAGTTGGCCGAGACGTTGGAGGATCTCCGGCAGGCCGTACACATTTCCGAGTCCAACCCGGCGCAGTTTAGTCTTTCATCCGAGGAGATTGCGGGACGGAAGCAGATCTTGGGGCAGTTGAGCCGGAAGATCGCTAGTCTCCAGACGGATTGGGAGAACCACGTGGCCAATCCCCATAGACCAAGGGAAGTCACCACCATGTCCAATCGAATCAGTCACGAAGAGACGAGGGTGGATGTGGATGGTAGAGGGTATGGAAATGCGGGAACTAGTACTGGTGATTTTATTACTGGATTTACTAGAAATACTGGAAATACTGGAAATACTGGAAATACTGGAAATACTGGAAATACTGGAAATACTGGAAATACTGGCTATGGAGATACTAATGATACTGGTAATACTGGCTATGATACTGGAACTACGGTGGATCGCGAGTTTAACCGGTTCCAACAGCAGGAAATGCTCCATACTCAAGACTTACAGCTTGACTCCATCCATAAGACCATGCAGAATCTTAACCAGCAGGCCGCCATGATGGGAGGCGAGTTGGAGGACCAGGGCTATTTGTTGGACGAGTTGGATTCGGAAATGGATACCGTGGGAGCCAAGCTCCAGCGCGGTATGAAACGGGTGAACTATGTGATTGAGAAGAATCGGGAAACTGCCAGTAATTGGTGCATAGGCATCTTGGTGGTTGTGCTCTGTGTGTTGTTGTTTGTTTTGATTGTTCTCTAAACCTCGCCTAAACCTTTGGTTTAAACTCGATTTAGAGACAGGCAGAGTCTGAACCGAGTCTGAACCGAACGTTTAGACGAGGCTTGGTCAATGGTTTATACAAAGGTTACTCAGACTGAACGAGACAAATGAGACGAATACGAGTCTAAACCGAGTCTGAACCGAATCTGAACCGAAGATTTAGACGAGGTTTAGTCAAGAGTTTATTCAAGAGTTTAGACAAAAGTTGATATGAGTGAACTGAACATCTGATGAAGGTTTAGACAAAAGTTGATATGAGTGAACTGAACATCTGATGAAGGTTTAGACAAACGTTTTGACAAGGTTTACATGAGGTTTACATGAGGTTTACATGAGGTTTACATGAGGTTAAGACGAGGCCAGGTCTGAAGAAAGCTAGAGTCCGAGTCTGAATCGAGGTTTAGACAAGGCTTGGTCAATGGTTTAGGCAAAGTTTGGTCAGACTAAACCGAGTCAAACGAGAACGATGTTTAGAGACAGTCTGAAGGTCCAAGTCTGAACCGAACGTTTAGACGAGACGAAAGTTTAAACGAAGTTTAGAGTCAGTCTGATCGTCTGATGAAGGTTTAAATTCAGACTGGGTTAAACTTGGGTTTAGATTCGGTTTAAGCAATTGTTTAGACGATGGTTAGTCTGACTGAACTAAAGGTTTAGACGATGGTTAGCCAGTTGGAATGTCTGCTAAAGTTTTAGATTCAGACCGAACTGAATCTAAGCCAGACTGAATTGAACGTCTGAAACGAGTTTAAAGAGTCTGAAGCGAGTTTAGAGTCTAAACGAAGGTGAACGTTACCGTTTCCATAACCGAGTCCTGGAATTTTAACCTGTTTTCCTTTCCCTTCCTAAACCAAAAATCGAATTATCAAGAGCTATGCTTGGAGTCTTGGCCATGTTTATTTACTATTGGTATGGAACCTCCACGCCTGCCTACGAAGGTAAGTCGGTCTGACTGAACTGAGTCAGTTTGAAAGTTTGGAGTCAGACTGGACTGAAGGTCTGATAAGTGTGGATTTAGTCCAGAGTCACCTTCAGATATAGACGAGACGAAGGTTTGAATATTTGACGAAGTCTTAACTGGGCCTGCACTCAGTCTGAAGTTAGTCTGAGGAATTCGGGAGGTCTTATTCTAACTACAGGTCTAATTCCGATCTGAATCAAGATACAGAATAAAGGATCAGGGAATGAAGGATCAAGGAATGAAGGATCAAGGAATGAAGGATCAAGGAATGAAGGATCAGGGAATGAAGGATCAGGGAATGAAGGATCAGGGAATGAAGGATCAAAGAATGGAAAAAGAAAGATACTCTACGATACTCTATGGATGGTACTTATGGATGGTACTTATGGATGATACTTTATGAAAGAAACTTTTTGGATGATGGACAATATCAATCCCAACCGATCTGTGCGTTGGAACGGTAAAGTGTTGGACTGGATGTCCAGATTAAGATGCGGTCGGGCAGCTGAACAAGGTCTAGCTGCCTAAATTATGAGAATTGGCTCATTGATACATCAAATCTTTCAGAGCAATCTCCAAAGTCAAACCTTTTAGAACAAAGTCAAAAAGTTCAAGAGCCCAAGTCCATGACTCCATTACTCCATGACTCCATTACTCCATGACTCCAATGTCCGAAAAAACCCATTTTTGGTTGGCCTTACTTGCGGTCTCTTATCGTGTGCTTTACCATGTGGATCCCTCTTGGCCAGTGTTCGCTCCAGATCTCCTACTTTCCCTTGGCCTTCATTGCCAATTTCATTTGCTATTCGATTTCTTCCAGGTTTACCAAGCGGGCCACGGTTGATACCAAGATCTTTTGAAGATCTAATTCCCTTGAAAACGACAGTGGTGTGTATAACTCCATTGCATGAATCGAAGATTTGGTGCCGGGACAATTTACAATTACTGCTAACTGCTTTCAAGGTCCTACTATAAGCTTCAAGTTTCAGCAGATATCTCCAAAAAGACTCCAAAAAGTCTCCAAGTCTCCAAGTCTCCAAATCTCCAAGTCTCCAAGTCTCCAAGTCTCCAAGTCTCCAAGTCTCCTAGTCTCCTAGTCTCCAGGAACAGAAATTATTATAACCCAGGAATTGCAATGAACTAAGGAACTAAGAAACTAAGGAATTAAGGAAGTCAGATTCCTGGACTTAAACTAATAATGGTGTCTATACTATACTGTTGGCTTGGTGAATACTGGTTATACTGTTGGCCTTGGTGACTACTGGCTACACTGTTGGCTCTGGTGACCATGGACCATTTAGCTTGACACCAAGACATTGGGAGCAGTAGAGAAGGAGTCTGTTTGGAACGATCTGAGTCGGAGTCTATGGAGTTGGTACCGACTTCTTTGGGCACGACTCAGTGAGTCCCCCTGGGTACCAAGCCATCGGCATCAACATCAGTCAGCAAATTGCATAGGGCATTGTGCCTTTACTCACTAGTACTGAATAACTCACTGGTACTGTCAATTCCCTAGTACTGTCAATTCACCGGTACTGTCAATTCGCCGGTACTGTCAATTCACTGGTACTGGACAGCAGTCACTGATTAATTGATAAGTGTCAACTGATTAAGCGATAACTGGTTGAGTCAATAAGTTCTGTCTAATAAGTCTTAAACAGTCCAATAAGTCTTAGAAGCCTGTCTAATAACTAGTAGGTGACTTAATGATCTACTATGAAGATAAATCTTCTGGTTACAACATTAAGTAGACAGACAACTGGACTGAGATACAAGTGTGCCATGGTCATGTAAAGCAATGGAAAGTTCTTATGTCCCAGCACAGTCGTATAGAAAAACAAACTTCCGGATTGTTCAAATTCTTGAGTCACCGTTTCATATCAATTACTGGAAACCACCAGTACAAGAGAAATAGTCACAGAAAAGAGAGGGGATGGAAAAAGGAAAATAGAGGAAATATAGAGAAGGAAAAGAAAAGAAAAAGAAAAAAGATTGACGGAAGGAAAAAGAGGGGATGGAAAAAGAAAAGGTGGAAAAAGCGGATGGAGAATGTTGAAAATAGAAAATCGGGAATGGAAGACTATTGTTTTTTGAGTTGACTGGAGTTAGTTTTGAACTTGATAAGTGATTATCAGACAAGAAAATAGTAAGGTAGCTAGGTTTTTTCCACATCGACAGAAAGTCTCGAGCCAAATGCACTCAGATTCATCATTATCACAATGCACTGTACATACTGGTAAAAAATTGGTGAGGAAAAAAAAGGTGGGATGCGCTCTATATATATTGCACAGTGGGGTTACCCGGGTCTATACCCACCCAGGGCTCGCACCCATCAAGTGAACAAAGTCTATATAAGCCTCTTGATCCAGTATCTCTATAATATCTCAAGTATCTATTTGTATCTATTTGTATCTATTTGTATCTATTTGTATTATTAAAGTCAGTGCTTTAATCTGGACTCTTGTTTTTGTGGCTGGTGTATAAAGCCATGACCTGAGCAATGGTCGTGGTCACGTGACTTAGTTATTATAAAGCCCATAACTTTTCTAACACTACATAACCAATCCATACCCTGGTCTATTGAGCCTAATAATTAACACTCAAGCTTTAGTACTGTATACTGCACTGTATACTGTACTGTAGATTGTAGACTACTATAGAGGTATTACTGGACTACTGGACTACTATAGAGGTACTACTGTTGCACTTTGGACTGTTGTATTATAGTAGATATACTGTTAGACCCTTAGATTATTAGCCTCTTAAACTTTAGACTGTCCGATTGTCCGATTTTCAGTACCATTAGAATTTTATTCATATCAGACTATAGAATATAGACTGCCAGTACTATTAAAATCTTGGGCTGTTAGTGTTGGACTATTAGTGTTGGACTATTAGCACTATAGATCATTATAGAGGTACTATTAGACTACTGGACTTGGACTACTGGACTTGGACTACTGGACTTGGACTACTGGACTACTGGACTTGGACTACTAGACTACTAGACTACTGGACTACTGGACTTGGACTACTGGACTTGGACTACTGGACTTGGACTACTGGACTTGGACTACTGGACTTGGACTACTGGACTACTGGACTTGGACTACTGGACTATTAGACTACTCAATACAATCTCTTATTCTATGTATCGTCTCTACTTGTCTCACTCCTTTCCATTTCTTACACTCTTCTCTTATTCTCATTTCTGATATTCTCCCATCTATGGCTATGTATTTCCTTCCACCACTCTACTCTAATCACTACTTAAGTACGTTCTCTGCTAATCTCCTCTATTATTCTATGCCTTATATTACTCCTTAGTTATTACATCTCCTCTACTGTACTGTCTCTAAGCTCTCTTACTCGGTGTACTATTCTCTCCATTACCTTATCTCTACTCAATTGTCTCTCCTGCCAATGTAAACAGAAGCCATTGGCGTCCTATGTTTTGAACAATCTTCGAAGTATGTCAATGTAGTTTTTATTCCCACAATCCATAATCCACAATCCATAATCCACA
Organism: Metschnikowia sp. 00-154.1; assembly: GCA_002370645.1. Classification (NCBI taxonomy): domain Eukaryota; kingdom Fungi; phylum Ascomycota; class Pichiomycetes; order Serinales; family Metschnikowiaceae; genus Metschnikowia; species Metschnikowia sp. 00-154.1. The sequence continues at coordinate 12,695 of NKZI01002063.1, read as the reverse complement.
ATCCATAATCCACAATCCATAATCCACAATCCATAATCCACAATCCATAATCCACAATCCATAATCCACAATCCATAATCCACAATCCATAATCCACAATCCATAATCCACAATCCATAATCCACAATCCATAATCCACAATCCATAATCCACAATCCATAATCCACAATCCATAATCCACAATCCATAATCCACAATCCATAATCCACAATCCATAATCCACAATCCATAATCCACAATCCATAATCCACAATCCATAATCCACAATCCATAATCCACAATCCATAATCCACAATCCATAATCCACAATCCATAATCCACAATCCATAATCCACAATCCATAATCCACAATCCATAATCCACAATCCATAATCCACAATCCATAATCCACAATCCATAATCCACAATCCATAATCCACAATCCATAATCCACAATCCATAATCCACAATCCATAATCCACAATCCATAATCCACAATCCATAATCCACAATCCATAATCCACAATCCATAATCCACAATCCATAATCCACAATCCATAATCCACAATCCTACAATCTATTGGACTATACATCACACCCACTCTTTCTCGACATACGTTCCACATTATAGGTACATTGACTACTACATTGACTACTACATTGACTACTACATTGACTACTACTACATCAACTAGTGCCAAAATAGTAGATTACAGTTGGATATATTGGACTGCCTCATTGGTATTACATATTAAAAACTTCAATGTTAGCCCGATCTATACTACACCATCTAGTCTATCTAGTCTATCTATACTATCTTTACAATACAATCTAGTCTATATCGTAACATCTCAACACAATCTAATCTATACCAGAGTTTCAATATTAGATTAGACTATACTCCTTATCTATTCAATATCTAGTCTATCTAGTCTAGTTATTACTAGACCTATACTAACTCACTCCTATTTATTACTAGACCTATACTGACTCACTCCTAGTCATACACCATAAGCCTGGTATAAACTGGAACTGTTATGTTATCGGCCTCAATAGCTTTCGTAAGCGTGGAACTTCAGTACTCATGTTGATCATTTATTCAGTTCCTTCCCAATACTCTACTCGACTCTACTCGACTCTACTCGACTCTACTCGACTCTACCTTAGCCATTGTGACTACTCACTCATTACGTCGACTATACTTATTAAATATAATTTACTATATCACTCACCACCACTCACTACTCACTCATAAGACTACTGTCACCATCACCTCACTTCACAATTAAGTATTCATCATCATTACACGCTACACTCATGATCTACTTATACCAGTCACCTATACCTTCACCTCTACTGTTCTTTCAAACACCACTTACTACTGACTCCCTGACTCCCTCATAACTCCACTACTCACACTCACACTCACACTCACACTCACACTCACACTCACACTCACACTCACACTCACACTCACACTCACACTCACACTCACACGCACTACGCACACGCACACGTATAGTTTCTCAGTAGTAGTAGCACCATTTCACGATATCATTAATTTCAGATCTTTGCACATTAATATTGAACAATTCACTTCTGACCAGTACACCAAAGCACACTCCAATTCCCTATTCCCTATTCCCTATTCCTTTTATTCCCAATACTTTTCTGAACTGTTGAATTAATTGGTTGGGTCAGAAAATACTCACATTTGGCATATCACATGATGATGAGACCCCTAAGGCTCTACCACTTCCTCATTCCCTTACTGCAAATTGATAAAAAGGACTCAGTGTCTGTTAGATTCCGGTTACGTCAGGTACTCTGTTTATTATGTTCATTCGCCGCTGATTCCTTAGAAGGAGGAATCGTCGCACCTTATATAGACTGGTCCGGCATATAGGAATAGCGGTCGTAATGAAAGCCAAAGGGGCCCTTCAATCTCTGGTCGACCATTATAGGCTTCAACATCCACATAGGTAATTCACTACTCTTAATTGGTCTAACTGTTGAAGGAGTAATCTATAAATTCTCATACTGGACTCCACCACACTACATTACTATACCACTACATTACTATACCACTACATTACTATACCACTACATTACTATACCACTACATTACTATACCACTACATTACTATACCACTATAATACTGTTAGATTCCTGCATAGAGTTGAGGGACTAAGTTTAATTTATACCTTCCTAGAATTTATTCATAATTTAGTATTCCTAATTTTTATAATAGAAAAAAAATCAATTACTCACTCATTACTCACTCATTACTCACTGAATAAACACCCTCTATAAACTACTACATTAACCACTCACTTTATCCATACAACTTTATGCATACAACTTTATCCATACCATTCTCTATACCACTATACTCAGTCATTACACTACACACTCTCTATACTACACTACTCACTGCACATTGACTACCCACCTCAACTTATTCACTACTCTTTACTTTCTGCTCACTATAGTCATACCACTATATTTAGACATTGAGCTACACTCACGCACTACTTCCTCACTACTCACACACTACTTCCTCACTACTCACTACTCACACACTATTTCCTCACTACTCACTCACTACTCACTACTCACACGCACACGCACACGCACACGCATGGTTTCTCAGTAGCACCATCTCACCATATCATTAATTTCTCAGTAGCACCATCTCACCATATCATTAATTTCAGAGCTTTGCACATTGATATTGAAAAATTCACTTCTGACCAGTACACCAAATTACGGTCCAATTCATTCTTTCTTTATTCCAAGACTTTCCTAAAATTCATTCTTAATTTAGTATACCGATTTCCTTATAAAAAAATCATAAAAGAAATCAGAGTTTCTATGGTATCATTATATCTTGGTTTACGTGTCTCACTCCACTCACTCCGGAGTCATAGTCCATACTCACTTATTACTCGCACTCAGTATTCACTGAATAAACACTCACTACATACTATTGCACTACATACTATTACACTACCCACTATTACACTACCCACTATTACACTACCCACTATTACACTACCCACTATTACACTACCCCTATTACACTACCCACTATTACACTGTCCACTATTACACTACCCACTATTACACTACCCACTATTACACTACCCACTATTACACTGTCCACTATTACACTACCCACTGACTACACTATACTGATTACCCACTGAATAAACACTCGGTACTCACTACCCACTGACTACACTACATTGACCCACTGATACAGTGATTACCCACCCACTGACCACTGACAACCCACTCTTCGATGTCCCAGGATAAATACAAGTACAGGGTAGAGGTGCAACAGATGATGTTTGTTTCAGGGGAAACCAACGACCCGCCCATTGAAACCACATCCATTATCGAGGATATTGTTCGGGGCCAAGTGATTGAGATCCTCCTTCAGTCCACCAAAACCGCTGCTCTTCGAGGAAACCGGTCCATAGCGCCCGAAGACGTGATTTTCCTCATTCGCCACGATCGAGCCAAGGTCATCCGTCTCATCACCTACTTACTGTGGAAAGATGTCCGGAAAAACACCAAGGAGGAAGGAGGTGGCACGGAGTCGCTTATGGAGCAAGAGGGCGGCGGCGCACCTGGTGCCAGTGCCAATGACCAGTCCAAGATGATCACCCGCTATAAGAAACTGAAAATCCGCTTACCTTGGGAACTCCAGTTTATGTTCAGTGAACAACACTTGGAGACGGCGGAGGAGGCTGAGGAGGTGGATGACGAGGAGAAGGCTGCTACGCTTGCCTCGCTTAAACGCTTGAAAATGGCCGACGAACGGACGAAAAATATGACTAAGGAGGAGTATGTTCATTGGTCCGAGTGCAGACAAGCCTCGTTCACGTTCCGCAAGGCCAAGAAGTTCCGTGAATGGGCCCAGATATCCCAGATCTGCGAGTCCAGGCCCAACGACGATGTCATTGATATCTTGGGCTTCCTTACCTTTGAAATCGTGTGTTCGTTGACCGAGGAGGCCATGGCCATCAAGAGCTCCGAGGAGAAACTCTACCAGCAGTCAATGCTGAAGCTCGGGCCCATGAAGGAGTTGAAGCGCAAGCGCAAGTACTTGTTTGACCAGCCAGATGAATTGGCCAAACCTATCCAGCCCTACCATATTGAAGAGGCTTGGAGACGTCTACAGGCCATTGACTTTAAGCACAAGGCCGTGCGCAGTTTCGGCGGAGGCATGTTGAAGTCCCGCACAAAGCTTATATAATCAAAGGGTCTGACCGAAGGTCAGGACCAATGGTACAGGAATATGGAGAAGTACCCAGCAGGACTATGGAGCAGGACTAAATAAGTCTATGGAGCAGGATTAAATAAGTCTATGGAACAGGTCTAATGGAAAACAAAACAATACAGGACCTAGTGTGGCAACAGGATAGGACAGGCTACAGAACAAAACAGGGCCTGATGAGACTTCAGAACAAGGCCCCAATATGTCTATGGAACTTTTCAGGGCCTAAAAGGACCACTATATCCAATAAGACTATGGAACAGGGCCAGATGAGACTAGGGAGCATGCTTCGTGGGACCAGGTGGCATGATTAATGGGACCAGGGGGCATGAATAATGAGTTTATGGAACAGAAAAGTATGGCTGGGTCTTCAGAAGTATGGCTAATGGGATTGCTGGCTTACTAAGAGCTTCTGCGATATATTCTGAAAGCAAGCAGACAAGTTCTTTATTTGCTCAGGTTGTGCTTTTCCGGTTTGAAGGTTGTCTTGGGAAGATAAATTGGTTGGACAAACTTGGTAGCCACTATGAGACCCTGAACCAAAGCAGATAAATGTCGGGTCTACTGAGCAGGACCTAACGAGTCTACAGAGCTGTTGGGACTTATTGATGCCTTTGGACTTACTGTGACTTACTGTGACTTAATCCTACCTATTGATTGTCTATAAAAGACTTGTGGATGATGAATCTTGTGGTCTACACTAATAAACAGGAGATATTTCATGATAGGGACATGTAATTATGAAGATGATGGTTTTGATGGTGACTGGAGGAGGCTATGGAACAGGAGCGGTGTGAAGAACCTCATTTACAGCTCGGTGGAACCTGCGCCAGCCAATGAACTGGGCCTCGCTGAACCCCGTTCCATCAGCCACATTATGGGCATCCCTGGAGTCTAGAGACTCCTGGAATCGGGCCATAGTCCGGGCAATTGGGACCACGTCTACATATAGCGCGCCGGGCGTTATACTGTAGCACATGGAGTTTTCCGGCAATCCCTGGAAATCCGCTTCGTCCACGAACGAGTTGTCGGACCGATTTCTTGTCTGGGCCCGGCCAAAGAGGTCTTGGATATAGCGGGGGAGTTTTTTGGCTCTGCATCCAAAGAATTCAATTATAAGCGACCGCATTCCATTGAACAGAAATTCTGAGACAGGACCAGAAGTAAAGGGTTCTTCGAGACTATCGGAATTGGTTTTGTTTTGGATCAGATGACTGATCACGTGCCCGAGGTTTGTTTCATAGGGCAATGTCTTTTGCTTTAAATGCAGTGATTCGTCAATCACACAAATGTCTAAGAGTTCGTTGGGTTGTTCTGCATGCAAGATGGCCGAATGGGTATTGGTTCCGATCACATTTGCTGCAGAAAGCACCTCCAACCGGTGACTGGCCTCCTCCAAGGATTCCTCCAAAGACTCCTCCAGGGGCTCCTTTGGGGGCTCCAGATGCAAGTTTTCCACGTGACCTTGTTCTTCAAAGAGTTCAGGATCAATCGAGTCTGTGATTTCGACTGCAGATGTTTTGATTGGTTGGGATGGTTGGGTGGAAGACATGTATGGCATCTTTGAAAAATCAATCATCATGTGACCTCGACTTGGCTTATAGCAGAGCCACTGGCACAGCATCAAGCAACGGCGCATATCGAGGTGGCCTGTTTTGGTCAGACAGTCTCTTATAATGTTCTCAAGAACGCGGTCCGAAAGATCAAACCCACATGCAAACGAACAGAGCCAGAGGTACTGGCGTAAGGCAGGCCTGGACTCCACGTCTAATGACACCACGGAGTTCTGGTCTTCTGCCACCTCCAAAATACTCTTGGGGACCACATCAAGGTCCTGTACCGTGAGCACAAGTGGTCGTTTCAGGAAGTTCATCACCTCTTGCACCACGCTCCAGAACGTCTTATCCTGTTCGAACAAGATATCACAATCCTCAAAGAGCACCACACCCTTTTGGAACGCCTCATCTTTAGGGACATTTCCTTTGGGGCCTCTAAAAGTATCAGATCCAAAAGTGCCATTTTTAGAAACCTTTTCTGTTTGGTTTTGGTTTCGGTTTTGGTTTCGAGCCTGGTTACTCTGACTGGCTTGGTGGTTCTGATTTTTAGCCTGGAAGTTCTGATTTTTGGCTTGGAAATTCTGGATTTGCGTGGTGCAAAACTCCTTCAACGACGATAGCAAGTCCTTTCGAGACCGTTGGTGTCCGGTGTTGATTTCATGGACATATCCATTGATGGCTTGGATGGCAGCATACACCGAAGCCGTTTTTCCTGCACCTGAGTGACCATGGATGATCAAAATAGGAACAAACGAGTCCTCGTCGGTATCGGAGTCGTCCCACTCCAAGTAATTGTCGTTGACAACGAAATCGTCGAAATCGTCCCTGCGACGTTTTTTCTCCCGGAGTTTAACACTTCGGCTGACCTTAGTGGACTGCGTCCGGAGAATCTCGAATGAATTGGCAAACCACATGCTGAGAAAATGTTTTTGGGCCGGTTTGATGAGGAGAGATGCAACGGTGTGGGGCTTGAAGTGCTGGGGCCAATTCAATGCAGGACGCTGGACCTGGTTTTCCAAAATTGTCTGGGCAATGGCTTGGTGTGGAGGGCTGCTAGCTGAGAGTGGGCTTCGTGTACGCACATAAGTCGAAATCGAAATCGAAGTTGACAAGTCCGTTTTTTTTGATAAAGAAACTGAGTCCTTCAATAAATTGCCAGAAACTGACTCCATTTTCTTCTCTGGTTTTGAGTCCAAATTTAATGCTTGAAAAGTTAATCCTGAAATCATTTCGTTTGAATTTCCCGAAACGATATTCTGAGAATCCCAAAAAATTGAATATTCCTGACTTGATATCTCCTCCAATATCTGTTTTGGGTTTTTTTCTGGAATCCTTTTCTGGAGCAGTGTGTTCCCCGTAAATGGGTGCGAAATCACTGAGTGTGGAGACTTTTCAGTGCCTCCAGTGCCTCCAGTAACGTGCATCATATCTCGGGAGATGGGAGGCGGGTCGAGGCCCTTGAGTTTCTGGATGGGCGTCAACTTCGGGTGACTATTCTCCGATGCCTTCTTCATCATCATCGCAAACACTCCACCATTTCCATTTCTGGGTGCATCATTTCCATTGCCATTTTTGGCTCCATTTCCATTGCCATTGCCATTTTTGGCTCCATTTACATTGCCATTGCCATTTTTGGCTCCACTGCCACTCGCATTATTCGCAACTCTGGGGTACGTCCCACTGGTGTATAGAGGATTGAGCAGACGAGTGGCTTTGGTGAGATGGGCTGGGGAGAGCTTGATGGTCACAGGGTACGACGGGGGGGTGGTGATCTGCCGCAAGGTGTGCGGCGGTAGCTTTAGGCATACTTTGAGTGTCCATACGCCTTTTTGGTTTTTTTTCTTTTTGGTGGGGTACCGGCTGAGGATGCTTGAAATGGAGTTTGCTGAAATTGCTGAAGTTCCTGAAATTGCTGAATCTTCAAAATTCCTGTTTTCTGAATGTCCCGAATCCTCAAAATTTCCTGAATCTCCATTTCTCGAATTCCCGAATTCAGAGTTACTCTCCTTTGACTCTTCATCAGAGATAACCACGAGATCTGGGGTTGGCAAAGGAGGTGCAGGTTTCTTGAGGAGCTCCAAGGCAGACACGCTCTTCAGGGTCGAGTACACCTTATTCTCCAAAACCAGCAAATCAAGCCGTGGGTCTTTTTTCTTGGCCTTTTTGCGTTGATTGCCCAGAAGCACCGACATGAGGCTGGAACTGGATGGTCTATTGATTTTGGGTTCTAGTGCTGGTTGGACAGTTTCAGTGGACTGGACAGCGTTAATGGAATGAACAGCGCCAGTGGACTGAACAGTAGTGGACTGGACAGTGTCAGCGGATCGGGAAGCAGTGGACTGAACAGTGGACTGAACAGTAGACTGAATAGGTTGTGAGGCAGAATCTGAGGAAGTGAACGGGTGCACCTGCATAGAACCGACATCCACTTCCGAAGACTCGCTTATGTCCTCTTCTTCCAGCGTCGACAGACTGTAGCGGGCCATGCTACAGTGGAAAAACGGATGGAGGTTGTTTTCCAGCCCGAGATTCATGGTGCTGGATACGCGTTCGTGTCGCGACAGATGAGACCCATGGCTATGTGCACTACCATAGATTTACGTGCAAATCTACCACCAAAAATGTACGTGACAATCTAGTCAGCCAAAAGACATTTATAAGATCAGGTGATATTTTGTGTTATAAGAAAGCGAGGATTTTGTGAATTCGTTGTTTTTTTTTATTTGGTTTTTTTTGTGGTTTTTTTTTATTTTGAAACTCTTTGGGGGTGTTATATACAGGTCCCGTGTTTGTTAATAATCAATCCAGGTCCTCAGTAAACATCAGTACCTCTACACTAGTTAATATTGGTGGGTCTGGTGTCGGGAGATATCTTCTATGTCCTCCCTCAGTTGACATTTCGGTACTCTTAGATATTGAAGTCTTTTATATTGGGGTGACCCTTCACACGACCTCAGTCACGTGAGTGACCGCGGTCTCAGGGAAACATGGAGCCGCGGCTCTTGTTTCTCAACAGTGTTCTTGAAAAATGGTAAGTTACTAGTCCAATTAGCTCCATATCCTCCATTTTTTCCACTACTATGGTTTTCTGTGCAATTTTCATTTGAACCATAAGTGACAAGTCAAATGTGTGAATTTATCTAGTGTTAAGTGCTGACTCAGAGATTACACTAGAGATTACACTAGAGATTACACTAGAGATTACACTAGAGATTACACTAGAGATTGTCTCTACAGATTGCTCGCCTCATTAACTCATTCATTAAAGAACAGATTTTCTATTGGCATATTAACTCTAAGTATCCACTCATGAAAGAATATTTGTGAATGAAAAAATACTTATCATATAAGATTTATTTGCTCTAACTCTACTACTGTATTCTTACTACTGTACTCTTACTACTGTACTCTTACTACTGTACTCTTACTACTGTACTCTTACTACTGTACTCTTACTACTGTACTATATTATTACTGTACTCTTACTACTGTACTATTACTATATCACCAATATCACTACTATACCTTTTGAGCTACAGATGTAGAGGCAAATTCAGGAAGTCGAATACTATTCCTCGTATTTATACATTGAATTAGAATTAAATAAATGATAATTAAGTAAGAAACCTTTCAGGGTCATAGCTACTTTAATTAATCAGAATTGGAGAGGCTGTATGTGTAGGTTGACAAAATGACCCTTTGCAGCTTTACTACACTCTAAAAAGACCCTTTGCAGCTTTACTACACTCTAAAAAGACCCTTTGCAGCTTTATTACACTCTAAAATGACCCTTTGCAGCTTTATTACACTCTAAAAAGACCCTATGCAGTTATACTATGTCTTTATTTTGATTGTTCATCATAATTATTATGGTTAACCTATTTTATTTCAGTAGATTAGGTTATATTTATATTTTTAAATCAAATGTGATACCTATAGAATCTAATTACTATAGTTTCAGTTCTATGATATAGAGTATTAGTTATATTAAGTGACTTAAGTTTAACTTATTGAGAAAGAGTAAAGAGGTTTGTTTCGATTTATGGTATGCTAGTATGTTAGTATGCTAGTATGCTAGTATGCCAGTGTGTGTTATGTTCTTTAATACATTTATGCCTAACTAAAACTGTGTTCGTTGATGGTACCTCAAAGAGAGGAACCGAAGGGGCTTAAATAACTTTGAGAGAAACATGGCATCGAAAAATTCTCCACTAGAACAATGGTAAGGATTTTCAACCTATGTCGTAGTATATATATTGATATACAGGAATATGTAAGTTGTACCTTACAAGACCAAAGTGGATTAGCCGGTGCGAGGCTGGTGAAGACTTTTTAGCCACTAGTGACCTGCACACGGTATATCACTGGTCTGCATATAACCCATCCACTAAGTATTCTGACTCCGTACATGCTAGGTACTTGTTGACAAGGATTGTTCCGGAATATTCGAAAGGACCATAATAGTACTTCATACAACAATGGTCATGAAATGGCGTTTGAAATGGTTATAGTAATAATCGGACTGAGAGGCTTCATAATACTTTCATAGGCAAGGCCCTGTCTATGGTGGATCTAAAATATAGTATAGTAGTATAGTGTAGTGTAGTAGTATAGTATAGTGTAGTAGTATAGTGTAGTGTAGTGTAGTGTAGTAGTATAGTGTGGTAGTATAGTGTAGTGTAGTGTAGTAGTATAGTGTAGTGTAGTAGTATAGTGTAGTGTAGTAGTATAGTGTAGTGTAGTAGTATAGTGTAGTGTAGTAGTATAGTGTAGTAGTATAGTATAGTGTAGTAGTATAGTGTAGTGTAGTAGTATAGTGTAGTAGTATAGTGTGGTAGTATAGTGTACTTGTCAACAAGTACTTAGCATACTCGGAGTCAGAGTACTTTGAGGATGCGTTGGATGCAGGACAGTGACGAACCGTGTGCAGGTTACCAGTGGGTGAAAAGTCTTCACCAGCCTGACACGTTGTATACACGACAGGGATACGCCGTGTGCAGGTTCCTAGTGGGTGAAAACTTTTCATCAGCCTCGCACCGACTAATCTACTTTGGTCTTGTAAGGTCTAACTTACATATCCCTGTATATCAATACATATACTAAAAAAAACATAGGCTGAAAGATTAAGAGTCAAATGCTCTACCGATTGAGCTAACCAGGCGCAAGAGGAGACGAACTTTACGAGGGTTTCCAGTTCACCGCTCAAGACCCGACGAACTACCTCGGAAGAGTCGCTTCCGCCTTGGTTCTCTTGATCACGGAGGATTTTAAACCTGATGTCCAGATACAGACCCTGGAGTTTAAGAAAGTCAGAGCAGCAATCACCCGGGAACTCGAGACCGACGTCATCTTCAAGATGTTAGTGGTTGCCTCCATGAAGGACCCAGCGTTATTCAAGGAGAAATTTCCCAACCATGCGCACTACAAGGCCGACGTGCGATACGCATCCATTGAAACAGCCGCCGCCATTCTCAGACGGATGCCATACTTCAATGGACATACCGCGTTGGGGACTAATCTTCACGAAGTCCTCATTGCGATTTTTAATGAAGCCACCGTGCCACGTATCCAGCGCTTCACTGAGAAATCCCTCGACCGTGTCACCTTAACCTACTTATGTTTGGCATGGAAAGGGTCCTCCGTTCAAGCGTTAGATCTCATACTCGCAGAGATTGACCGATTCGAATTGATGTACAATCGGAAACTGGACTCCGAATTGGAAGGCCTCACCGCCTTATTTCCCCCTGCAACATCGAAGCAACTAGACCTCTGGTTGAGAAGCTCGCACATCAACGTCGACGACGGAGATATGCGGGAGATCATTGATCTGTTCGCTGCAGAGGCTTTCCCACAGATCGCCGCCTGGGAAACCCAACGGAAATCCCCAGCATCCCTCGGTGTACCAGACGAAGTGTACCCCAAAATTTTGGAAATATTAAAGGATCGTGCCGGTACCGAAGATTTCGCCAATATCTATCCTTATTCCGAGCTGGCAACTACGAGTTACCACGGTATCAACGCGATACGTTCCGATCTGGCATTAGATCCACTCCTCAATTTGAAAGTCATAACGTACTGGGGCACTCAAGTCTTGCAGAGACTTCGCAAAGAGGGTATCTGCGAAAATTGTATCACTACGGGACATGAATCCAAAAGTTGTCCAAATTTTGATGCCAAAAACCACCGAAAGAATTTGGCGTCGTATACCATGCATGATTACGAAACTGTCTTCAACCAAAAACGTTCGACACCAGCAGCCCAATGCAGCCTCAACTACACCAAATAAAGCGGGAAGGGGCTTACAAAACGTGATCAAAATGTACACATGATCGCACATGTGAGAACTACCCCGCTGATTGGTTGTATGATCGAACTTTTCAATAGAAAATTCACTGTTGAGGACCAATTATCGGACACCGACACTCACCACGAATTTATTCTAGACACCGGTGCCGATGTTACTGTGGCACGCGATATCTCACTCATTGCTAATTTCCAACCATCGCTTGACCTAATCCTTACCGATAGTGGCGGAAAAACACACCCCACACAAGGGCGAGGTTCCATACGTATAGGAAATCAGGAGATACCATGTTACTGGGCACCCACCCTCAACGTCAATGCAGTTAGTATGAATGCTCTTCACAAGATCGGTGAAGACACCTTATTCGCTCACACCGGGGATGTTTACATGACCGATCGCACCAGCAGCAAGCTCAGGCTCATAGCTAGTCCACAACGTTACATCACGCACGTGCAACCCAATGACACTTCTCATGGGACACTCATGGCAAACTATGATTCAAACGCTTCGCCTCCGCAGATCAACTTTGTGGCTCTCCAAAACAAGCAGGATCGGATTACACCTTTCTAC
>NKZI01002060.1:0-14825 GCA_002370645.1 Metschnikowia sp. 00-154.1 | reverse complement strand
GAGGCTGAGCCTAAGCTAAGCCTCGTTAGTAGAATCCACCGACACTAAGTACTCAATACTAGTGCTCGTAGGATTTTTCCTAACATCGTCGTTTTGTCAGAACCTTACATATTTCTCTACCACTTGGAAATACAAACCATGTGATATCAAATAGAACATGATTATTATAAAGAACAAGTTACCATGACTAGATCAGTTATTCGTCAAAGCTGCTCTTAATTCAGTTCCCAAAGCTGTTCTTAATTCAGTTCCCAAAGCTGTTCTTAATTCAGTTCCCAAAGCTGTTGGCTATTTCATAGGTGTTAGTGTGACTCGCATACCCACTACCAAGCCTCTACTTTGTAGTGCACTTAGTACTGAGTTCTTGACACTGGGCACCGGTCACACCGCACCCAAAGTGAGCACTAAGTGAGGAATAAGTGAACACCAAATGTAAGTACTAAAAATGAGTACTAAAAATGACCACAAAAAATGAGCACCAAAAATGACCACAAAAAATGAGTACCTAGTAACCACCAAAACATCTCGTACTCATATTCAGACTCACGCTTCTCCAGAGATAAACACCCCTCGTAAAATGTTTACTTATCTTGATCAGATAATGAAATCCATATCCTATAGTAAAAGAGGACCTCTGGATCTTGAACCATGGTTAGTCTATGGGCCACCTGGTTCCCCTTCATTTCTAGCTAATCTGGATTTATCAAATCTAGATGTTTGCACTAAAAATGAGTACTAAAAATGAGTACTAAAGTGCACTGAGCAACCGCACTAACTGAGGAGTGCACTATTCACCACTCACCACTCACTAACACTGAGCACCACTCTTTACCAATTCCTCCAACTGAGAACACCACAACTAAAATACACTTCACAACATCAATCAGTCAATTGAATCTAATCATTCCTGATTGTTGTTGATTGTTGTTAATTTTTGTCATTGTTGTTGATTGTCATTGGCTGTTAATTGTTGATCAACTATTAGTCAAGTGATTCCTGATTGTTTCGTATGAGTGACGCGGTTTCGGTGGCATTTGTTTGTCTTGGAAACATGTATGTGAATGAGTGATTGGAATGCACATTAAGAAAGTGTCAGAGTGGCTGGGGCACCTTAAGAAAGTGTCAGAGTGACTGTGGGCACCTTAAGAAAGTGTCAGAGTGACTGTGGGCACCTTGAGAAAGTTCAAAGTACTAACAGCAGCTGCCGGTCGCCCATGGCGGAGGCCGTGTTCCGACAGAAGGTCAAGGATTTGGGGTATAGTGACCGCATCAAGGAGATCGACTCGTTTGGTACATCCGGCTGGCATATTGGCGAAAGCCCCGATTCACGCTCCGCCAGTACGTGTAGGAAGCACGGAGTGCCGGTGAACCACGCAGCACAACAAATCTCCTCTAAGGACTTTGAGCGCTTCGACTATGTGATTGGCATGGACGAAGCCAATAAGAGCAACTTGCTCCACATGCGGCCTCGCAACAGTAAGGCCGTGGTGAAGATGTTTGGGGAATGGCGAACCGATCCTCAGTACTCAGTGGTGGTGGAGGACCCGTACTATGGCGGACGCGATGGCTTTGAGACTAACTTCAGGCAAATCTCTCATTTCTGCGAGGAGTTCTTGAAACAGGAGCTTGGAAATTAGTTCTTTTATCTCCACTGTGGTCTTCCGTATAGGTTGATTGAAGTCATTGAGGTTCCATGTTAACCACTGATTAACTTTGGATGGATTTCAAGAAGGATCAACTTGATTCACTCAAGGTTATATTCGAATCTATATCAGCAGTTTGAATATTTGATACTAGTCAAGTTGTCAGTAGTTATTACCAACCAGTACTGGTCAGTAGTTAGTACTTATTACCAACCAGTACTGGTCAGTAGTTAGTACTTATTACCAACCAGTACTGGTCAGTAGTTAGTAGTTAGTAGTTAGTACTAACCAGTGCTGGTAACTAGTTAGTACCAGTCAGTACCATTCAGTAGTCAGTAGTCAGTAGTCAGTACTAGTCAAAATTAGTCAACTAGTTAGTACCAGTCGATAGTAGTCAGTAGTAATCTCTGTAGTCCTTATTTTCATGTAATTGCTCATGGAAGTTCATGTCAGAAGCTTCATAGCTTCATTGTAGTCCATGGTAGTTTTGTAGTCATGATGATTCCATGGTATTAGTCTTGGTTCTTTCATGTTATATTCTAGTCTTTTGACACCATTGACAACGTTAAGTTGGAAATTCAAGACAAAGAGGGGACAAAGGAGTGATTTTTGGGGTAGACAATTGAAGACAGAAGCTTGTCTGACTATAACTTTCAAGAGAATCCAGCGTTCACTTGGTGCTTAGATCGAAAATGGTATGCACATTTTCGTTAAGACTTTCACCGGTAACACAATCTTCTACCAGTGCTACACTACTAGTATATAGATACGTAGTGTAGGATGTGGGATAGGTTCAGAAGCCATAAGCCCGAGACTGAAGGCAAACCTCCAGCCAAAGCTTATGATAACTTCATGGTTTTATTATGGTGAATCCATGGTATTTTTCATAGGGTTTGATTTGGTACAGTTTCCTGTAGTTTCAAAGTTTCATGGTAGTCTCTGAAAGTTTCATGGATTCATAAACGTCTCATCACTCATCTCTCACAATAATTCATATCTCAAGCTTCAAGGCTTAAGTCTCATGGTAGTCTCATGGTAGTCTCATGGTAGCCTCATGGAAGTCTCATGGAAGTTTCATGGTGGTTATATGTTACTTCATCCACATAGGTTTATAGTAGTTTCCTGTTTTTCTCTGGTTACACCACACTGTTTAAGCGATTCTGTAACAGCTTAATTTCTCATAATAAGTGATCCTTAGGCACATGTCTTGGGTGATTTCATGTGGTTTCAGGACCCAAGATTTGCAAGTCCCACGCCTTCAATTTTATGGTATTTCATGGTATTCATGATTTAAGTCACTGTATTCCATAGTAGTCATCACTGATCCAAATCTCGAATAAGCAGTTCTCAAAGCTCATGTAGCTCCTTGTCTAATAGTAGTCATGGTGGTCATGTAGTTTCATGTTAGGTTCATAATAGCTGCACAATAATAGCATACGAGTTCATGGCTCATGGTGATTATAGTTCCTTCATGATAGTCTTGTATAGTTTCATGGTAGTTTCATTTAATGATAGTTTGACGGAAGTGTCATAGTAGCTCATGGACTCCCAGAGTAGTTTCATCTCTCAAAGTGGCTTCATATATCGAAGTGGATTCGTACACATAGAACGGTTGCCTCTTGTGTCAGTTTGATAGAATGGTCATAGTTTTATGGTGAATTCATGAACAGAGTTTTGTGAAGTGTAGTGATAATATCATAGTAGTTCAGTCCTCATCCAACGTAGTTTCATGGTCCTGAAATGGCTCATTGTAGTTCCATAGCAGTAGCACTACCTTCATGTACTTTCAAAGTAGTTCCAAAGCAGTAGCACTACCTTCATGTACTTTTAAAGCAGTTTGATGCAAAACTGGTGTGCTAGTTAAATATTTTCTTGGTATTTTGATAACAGCTTCATATTAGTCCCATAAAATCGGCGTCTGTCTCAGTTTTCAAGGGAGTTTGAAAGTAGATTGAAAGTAGTTCAATGTCTTCTAGATGGTTCATGTAGTTTCATGCATCTCTCTCTCATATTGCATCATAATAGTTTCAGGTTCGTTTCATCCAAGTTAGGTTCATGATAGAACCATGCTAGCTTCTCGCATCATGTCTCATGTAGGTTTCAAAGTAGTCTCAAATAGTTTCATCATTCATAGTATAACAAACCTTAACTGTCTTCTCAATTTACTCCCAGTAGCTTCATGATAGTCCGGTAATCACATTTTTTTCACAGTGGTTTCATATAGGTCCAAAATCTCTGAAGTTCATGATGGTCTGTAGATTCAAAAGTCATGATTCAAATTTGACTATGGTTTCATCATGAGCATATTAGTTCATAGTTCTCAGTCTCACGGTACATTTTGTCTGAGTGGTACCATGCAGTTTGTAGACCTAGTTAGAGTAGTTTCAGGCAATACCATGGTAGTTTCAGGTACTAATAGTTTCATATACATCGTAGATTCAGGTAATTCGATGTAACTTTCATGGTGAGTACATGCTCATGATAGCCACAGTAGGTAATGTCTCATACATCATGTCTCCTAGTTATCATAGTTGTTGCTTAGTTTCTGAATTTCTTAGATATTCCATAGTTGTTCCATAGTTGTTTCACAGGTTTCACAGAAATTTCAGACGTCCATAGTACCAAACTTGTTTCAAAGTGGGTCCATCCATGGTTCCATAGTTTCATCGTTTCATCTCTTGATAGTAATGACAGCCAGTGGGTACAAGACCTCGACTTCACGAACCATTTCCATCAGATGATATTCCAATGGACACATAACATACTCAATGGCCCACCACAACATTACCCCCAGAGGTGGCTGTAAAAAACCAAGTTTCAACATATTCTCGCTTGCGGATACATGCACCTATTTATACTAAGGAGTACAGCACAAATGCACAAATGCACAATGCACATATGTACACAAAAGCACTCCCCGCATCTACAAACAGAATGCATAAATAGCAGGGGAGGTCATTGAAATCTCGAAATCTGAAACCATCCTCTACTCCAAACCTTGCTATCAATCCACTAGTAAAGCTATAATCTACCAAACCGTCCATCAACCTTGAAACAGACCTGGAACACTCCTGGAACACTCCTGGAACACTCCTGGAACACTACCAGACCTAAACCACTCTTGAAACAGATCAGAAACAGATCCGAAACAACCTGAAAGACTATTGAAACAGATCAGAAACAGATTGAAACAACCTGAAACAACCTGAAACATATCTGAAACATATCTGAAACATCAAAGCTCAACCCCCCGATACTTGTCTCTTGGCTTCCATACTACGCCAGACGTGCGCGCACCAATAAATTCTCACTACAACTACTTCAACACTCACATACTCACCCTAACAGCAGTTCTACAACCACTACAGCCACAGCAAAAGCTGCACCCCCAAAGTACTCCATCTCAATTCATCAACACCAATGAGTTCCCGGAAACTACAACAGGAGTTCGACAAGCTCCAGAAAAAAGTCACCGAAGGTTTACAGCAGTTCGACGAAATCCACGACAAAATCGCCGCTACCGACAATCCCAGTCTAAAGGACAAGTTGGAAGGCGATCTCCGCAAAGAAATCAAGAAATTGCAGCGGTCGCGTGACCAGGTTAAGCAATGGTCCGGAGACCTGAGCAATAAGCTCGACCGGGCGGCGTTGCAAGAAAGCAGGAGCCGCATTGAAAACGCCATGGAGCGGTTTAAAGAGGTGGAGAAGATTTCTAAGTTGAAACAATTCTCGAACGAGGGCTTGGAAATGCAGACCAAGTTGGGTGCACGTGGGTTGGACGAGGCTAAGAAGAACGAGGCCCTGCGCTACATCACCGAGGCGTTGGAGGACTTGAACCATCAATCAGAGCTTTTGGTGGCGGAGAGTGCCCAGCTCCTGCATAAGAAGAAGTCGCCGGCCACGCAGACGGTGATGGATGACTTGGCCATGAAGATCGAAAGAAACAACGGTCATGTGGCCAAGTTGGAGTTGATTCTCCGTAATCTTGACAATGACCAATTGGCTCCGGAACGCATTGACGATATAAAAGATGATTTGGACTATTACCTTGAGAACAACCAGCTGCCAGATTTTGTGGAGTACGACGATTTTTACGATACTTTGGAGTTGGACGAGTCGTTGGAGGTGGTGACTTTTCCTGAAGAGCATCCAATTGATGGGCCAAAGAAGGAAAAGACTGACAAGATTGAAAAGATTGAAAAGAATGAGAAGAATGAGAAGACTGAAAAGAATGATAAAGTTGATAAGCCAGAAAAGAGTGATAGAAATGATAGAAATGATAAGAGTGAAAAGGGCGAAAAGAGCGACAAGAGTGAAAAAGGTGATAAGGAGGGACGGAAAATGGCTTCGCTTAATGCTACGCCTCCTCCTCCCAATTCCTGGACTAGTTCTCAGCTCCATGCATCAAGAGGCCACTCTGCACCTTCTGGAACTAATTCTGCTTCGGGACCAGGAGTGGTTCCTGCCACTGCCCCCTCAAGAGCACCACCTCCGGGCTTGAATCCTCATTCCAAGCCAGGAACTCCAGCAACTCAGGGAACTCCAGCAACTCCCGTATCTCAGGGACCAAATACAGGGCTCCGAACCGGCAAACCCACCGTGGCAGAGGAACTCAAGAAGAAGGCCATTGTGCAAGCTTCCAACGACATGGACAAGAGCCAGAGCCAGAACCAGAGCCAGAACCAGAACCAGAACCAGAACCAAGCCCCTAATAACATTGGCCAAACGCAGAGTGTATCCCACACATCCGAAGCACACCCCACATCTCCCTCGGTCAAGCTTCTTGGCAAGAACCAATCCAGCTCGAGTCTCCGTAACCCCAGCCTGGTTTCGCCCGATTTGAGCCCCGAGCGCAAGGGTCCCCCTACCGGAGCAGCTGCTCTTGCACACAGCAGGTTGAACAACCCCCTTCCGTTTTCGGAAATCGCCCAGCAACTTGAGGCCTCTCTTCTCAACTGCCCCGACTCGTTTGACCTGGAAAAGCCTCGCCAATACAACCCCACCAACGTCCACCCATCCTCTGTTGACTACCCACAAGAACCAATGTACGAGTTGAACTCCATGGCCATTATGAGGAAGTTCGACACCGACACCTTGTTCTTTTGCTTCTATTACAATGAGGGCGTAGACAACTTGGCCAAATACAACGCGGCCAAGGAGCTCAGTCGCAGGGGCTGGGTGTTCAACGTGGACACCAAGCAGTGGTTCTCCAAGGAGGAGAAGGTGAAGAGACACTCGGTGTTCAACCTTGAAAACAATTCAGGCGACGCCGAAAAGGGAAGCTACAAGTACTTTGATTACGAGAGCAGTTGGTTGGTTCGGAGAAAGGATAACTTTGAGTTCAAGCCGGAGTTGAAGCGGACGTTCTAGGAAATAGGACACTAATGAGATACGATCTTGTAAAGGCACTTGACCATAAGAATGATACACACGTAACCCAAACCCCGATGTGAATCGTGGCAGCGTCACGGTGGCTTTCGATGGGTGTGACTGGGGGCATTGTCTAGTGATACCAAGACTGCATATACGCGTTTCATATGATGTAGGAGGGCATATAATTCTATGTATATGCAGTCTCTGGCGATAAGGCGGCAGCACGCGCGGTCCAGATGCCATCTATGTACAGGTGTGAGATAGCCCGATGGTCCGAAGTAACGACCAAACCCATCGGGAAAGATGGTGGAAAGAGCGGGGAATGGCTTTTCCTGCACACAATGCCCGTGGAAATGTTTCACACGAGTTCCATACCTGCACGCAGAGCCATCTTGCATGGCCCACTGCCCCAAAATGGTCACGTGGAGTACGCTGCATCCTGCAGACACCAAACACCGCGCCTTTTCCCCGTCGATCTTAGCCGACTTGTCAGCTTGCCAAGCCTGCATTCTTTCGTTATTATCCACAATATATACCTGACAGTTTTTGTTTCACCCGGGTTTCAGATTTGTTTCAGCTTTGTTTCAGATCACTTTGTGTTTGTTTCAGCTTTGTTTGTGTTTGTTTCGCTTCAGCCCCACATTTTGCTATCACTGGGACTCAGCCATCTTTCGTTAAACAGATCGTCATAATAGATCGCCTCCCACCAGTCTAAACAGTTTCCGTTCGTTTTTTCTGGCCTCAAATTTGTCTCAAGTTAGGTTGAGGTTTGTTTCAAGTTTGTTTCAAGTTTGTTTCAGGTCGTTTCAAGTTAGTTTTAGGTCGTTTCAGATCGTTTCAGATCGTTTCACCGTTGTCTCGGACCGTTTTAGATTGTTTCACGCTTCAGACCGTTTCAGATTGTTTCCTCGTTTCAGTTTAACGGTTGTTTCAGTTTGACGTGTTTCACCCCAGTTTCAGATACCCGAGTCCCATGAACTTCGAACACAGCGTGCTACGACCCCGGGCAGATGCCACGTCATTCAGCCTGCTCCCCACCCGGTCCGATGGGTGTGTGATTTGCCCCAGCACCATGGCGTCATGTCCCAAATGTCCTTCGGGGCAAGAGTGCATTCTCCGCGCCCGGACTTGTTCCACGTGCCCCGAATATGTGTGTGTGGATAGCAGCACTGGGCTGTTGTCGAGTACTCCCGTTGGAGGGATCGTGGGTGGCGTGGTGGGCGGCGTGGCGGTGATTTTGGTGGTGCTCGGGCTCTACTACGCCCTCGTGTACCGCAAAAAAAAGGCGCTCACCAACGAAATCAACTTGGACGACGAGAGTTACTTTGGTAGCGCTAGCGTGGGCAACCACGGCTTCGAAGATGATCTGGCGTCCGCAGAAAAAGAACGTCCTCGCGCCCTGAGGCAGCAGCTGTCCCAGTCGTTAGGGAAGCAGGCTCAGATCTCGTCCTATGATTCGTTCATGCGGCCTCCTGGGTACCATAAACGGGGCAATAGGGTTAAGGCCAAGGGCGGGGCTCTTGGTGCAGGAGCAGGAGTTGCAGGAAATGGAGTTGGAGGAAATGGAGTTGGAGGAATTGGTGCAGGGCTTGGAGGTCTTGGTGCCCCGGGAGGAATTGGTGCTGGATACTCGGATAAACGACGGTTTTCTATGGAGACCACAGCTTCCACTACCAATGCGCTGAATATCCTCCCCATAGCGTATATTCCCGGAGTGACGATCCGTGCCACGCGGAATAATACCGGGTCCATTTACCTGACGGAAGATTCAGTCTTTTCCGATTTGACAGGCATAGATAATGCTCTGATTGTGCACCAGCAAAGCGCAGGGTCGCAGTTGAGAAGTACCATGACAGCAATCAAGGCCCAGCCTCGGTTGGTCAATGTGGGCAAGATCGACGAGGATGAAGAGGAGGACGAGGAGGACAATGATGTTTCTCAGTCCCATGATACGTCTACTGGGTCTGCATGGAACCAATCTTCCAGTACAGCGTGGAATCAGTCTTCCAGTACGGCATGGAACCAGGACAATGCCAAGACGGAAACGCGGGAGGCCGAGACCACGTTTGAAACCAATACGATCGAATCCAATGCGTATGAGTCCAATGGTCAGGAGTCCAATTTCGAGTCCACGGATGTGTTTGAGTCTGCCGAGGCTTTAGCGGATTCCGATTCCGATGTGGATTCCGATATAGGCGAGATCCACCGTGCCACGTCCACGAGACGGGAACGGGAGATGCGGACCGAGACCGAGAGCGTGGATGCGCCGGATGACGAGTCCATTGGTTCGTTTACGCTTGATATTGGGAGGTAGGTGGAAAGTCTTAAGGTACTGACAAATCATTGGTGCCTGGACTGACACTTACTGTCATAGAACAATGGCCTGGTACTGGTGTTACTAACAAAGCATCTACTTGCTCTTGATTATTGGTATTTACTATTCACTGGTCTAACTGGTATACCTGGTCTAATCGGTTTTACTGGACAGGTCTCATTGGTACTGCACGTACTGGACTAAACAGACAATAAGATCTAGTCATTCCTCATTATTGATACTGATTTATCATCATTGATACTGGACCTTACTGGTACTGTTAGTGGACAGAAAATGGGATCTAGTGATACTGCTACTAGTGATTATCTCTTTGGTACTGGTACTTTCACACAATAGGATCCATTGATTCTTGGTTCATGATACACTTACTAATCACTCTGGTACTGCTCATTATGCCGGAGCCGGGAACCAGATCTACTGCTTTTAGGTCATTAGAGACTGGGTCCCTTGTCTCATTAATGATAGTACCGCTGTTTGACTGATACTGTTACCGGTACTCATTGGATTCACTTGATCGGCCACCATAGGATCTGTTGCTCCCAGATTATGGGTAATGACTAGTACTGGTGCTCAATGGTACTGGTACCAGTATCGAGGGAAGAGGGATACCAGGATCAAGATCTGGTTTGATTCTATTTCTGTTTCTAATTCAGTTTCTAATTCAGATTTTAACTCTGGATTGGATTCAGATATGGTCCCATGGACATTGGCATTTACTACGGTATTTGCTGACATAGCACGACATTCTGCATCACGCATAGATAGATTTATTAGTTCATCCAAACACTAGCAATTAGCAAAAAAAATAGTATGGATAAATCACTAGTCGTAGGAAAAACGCTTAGAAACAAATCTTCATTCTTATAAAGATATAATCATACACCTTGTGGGTGTAGAATTTATAACAATAGAGTATATAGATGGTATAGATAGGGTATATAGATGGTATAGATAGAGTATATACAGTCTTGGGAAGGTGCAATTTCTTTGGAACAAGTCTTCGTTTCGACTCTAGGTCCATCATAAACTTGGAGAGATCCTGTTGAACTTGTGAGGCGTGCAAATCATTGTGTGCAGGACACGATTGTTAGTATTATCCGCAGTACAGATTGACACTGAGTTGGGCAGATGGGCGAGGCTCACATGTGTCTACTACTATGGTGTGCAGATGAAACCAGGTGAGATGGATGATTAGTGAATTACGCATGAGGTCGTATGACGTTCGGGAGGTCGCATCTGATGCACGATGATGTATAACGGGTGAGCTCGCTCCTCGGAACCAATGATGGTGAGGACCGGTAACGGGATTCCAAGAATAGAAACAGCCGGGACAATCGGAAAGGTTCCGATTGGGTTTCGGGAATCGGAAGCGTTCCGATTGGAGCTTCGGGAATCGATGAGCTCCGGATTGAATACAGGAATGAGTTCTAAAGAGATATATACAGTGTTTTTCAAAATGATTCAAACCAGTGCGACAAAAGTATTCAAACCAGTGTGTCAAAATTATTCAAACCAGCGGGGTAAAACGATTCAAACCACACTAGAAAAATGTTTCAAACCAATAATTCAAAAAGTTTCGTACCCCTTCGTACAGTCTTTCAAACCAAATAGCATAATTTTTCAAACCAACTTTCATTAGAATTCAATATTCTGAAATCTTAAATCTGGACGATTGCCTCATATGTACAACATTTGGGAGTAAATTAATTAGTAAAATTCATTTTTACTTAATTCCATCTTGTGCTATGCTACTTGCTTCTAAGAATTCCTTAAAAACTCGTAGAAAAGTATTTAATAAATTTGGTAGATTTTTAAGTGTATCTTATAATATAAATAATAAATCCTTAATATATAGTTTTGTAAAACCAGATTATAAAATCAAGTAATGATACCCAAACCTGGGAAGAAAGAAAAACGTCCTTTAGTTGTAGGTTCTCCAAGAGATAAAATAGTTCAAAGAGCTATTTTACAAATAATGGAACCTCATTTTGAGAAAATATTTATGAAGAGTAGTTTTGGTTTTAGACCCAAATTGGGTGTAAGACCAGCTATTAAAGACTTAGAAGGTAAATTTCAAAGTAGTAGATTTGTAATAGAAGCTGACCTAATCAAGGGTCAAAAGGGACGGATCTGAACAGAACTGGTTTCCTTGTTATCCTGTATACAGCAATTTGTTAGGGGGTTATGTATATTGGTTTGTTTAATTTTGCTAGTGTAATTCGGAACATTTTGTGTTCTTGGTTCGAAACATTTTGCCGCGCTGGTTGGAATATTTTTGAAAAACACTGTAATTCAAAGTTTCATAAACCCCTAACCAGTTGTTATATACAGGAAACCAAGGAACCCAGTCCAGTTCCGTCCGTCCGTTTTGACCCTTAATTGTTGAGAATGAGCAATGACTGATCATTCCAGAAATGGAAGGCGCGCTCTTTAGAAAGTATAGAGTGTGCTCTGCCTTACTTTGGCGAACCTTTGTGAAGGTTTAACTCCAGCATGAAAGATGTTGAAGAAGGTTTAGCTTCAGTGAAAGACTGAAAGTCGAGCAGACTTCCTAGACTATATAAGTTAGGACTCTTGCCATAATCCTAGTGTTAAATTAATCAATTATAATATCGTCTGAGAGGAACATACAAAGATGTCCTCTACTCCCAGACCCACCAGAAACAGCCCTCGTGTAACTCCTCAAGTATATACATATCTTGATGAGACTATGAACTTCATGTTTACTCATAAGTACAGTTCTCTGGACTGTACTCCATGGCTATTGAAAGGACCACCTGACGTGCCCGAGTTGAGGGCACATGAGGAGTTAAGTAATCTACATTAATTGGTACTGCACAAGACAGGAATGTAGTATATATGAGGTAATCGTCCAGATTCAAGATTTTAGAATATTGAATTCTAATGAGAGTTGGTGTGAAACATTATGCCATTTGGTTTGAAACGATGTGCGAAGGGGTACGAAACATTTTGTCGCACTGGTTTGAATAATTTTGTCACTGGTTTGAATAATTTTGTCACTGGTTTGAATAATTTTGTCACTGGTTTGAATAATTTTGTCACACTGTATATATATCTGGGATCCCGGCAATGTTTGAAAGGGCATCGATTGTTAGTATACATCACAGACATCTAGTTTAGATAAAGAATATAAGTGATCTAAGATGAATACTGAAGTACCATACTTGAGAGAACTATTGGAATCCAATGCCATAACAATTCCAGATTATTCGAGGGTTTATGCGAACGCTCAACAGATCCAACTTCTATTAGGAGCACTGGTAAATTTAGACACAGGCTCTTTTGGATCAAACTTTTCTGCAAGAATTTTTTACAAGAAACTTTGACAAGAATTTTTGACAAGAAACTTTGACAAGAAACTTTGACAAGAAACTTTGACAAGAAACTTTGACAAGAAACTTTGACAAGAAACTTTGACAAGAAACTTTGACAAGAAACTGGTTGTACTCGAGACTTTCTCCGCTGTCTGTCACATATACAGTCTTTTTCAAAACTAATCAAATCAGCGCGACAAAACGATTCAAATCACACTAATAAAATTAAACAAACCAATAATTCAAAAAGTTTCTTACCCCTTCACACAGTCTTTCAAACCAAATAGCATAATTTTTTACACCAACTTCCATTAGAATTCAATATTCTGAAATCTTGAATTTGAAATCTTGAATCTGAAATCTGGACGATTGCCTCATACGTACTATATTTAGGAGTCTTGTGCAGTACCAATTAAGGGTCAAAACGGACGGACGGACGGACGGACGGACGGAACTGGACTGAACTAAACTGAACTGAACTAAACTGAACTGAACTGAACTAAACTAAACTAAACTAAACTAAACTAAACTAAACTAAACTAAACTAAACTAAACTGAACTGAACTAAACTAAACTGAACTAAACTAAACTGAACTAAACTGAACTGGGTTCCTTTTTATCCTGTATACAACAGCTTGTTAGGGGTTTACGAAACTTTTTGAATTATTGGTTTGTTTACTTTATTAGTGTGGTTTGAATCGTTTTGTCGCGTTCGTTCGAATAGTTTTGAAAAACACTGTACCTGAAGTAACAAAAATCTAACAATATGGGTCTCAAATGACTCGTCCGGTGATTGGGCCTACGTTTACCGATCTCTCGGCAGCACTCCGCCCCTGCTTCTTTAGGAGAAATACACTTTGTTGATAAATACACCTTTGTTGATAAATACACCTTTGTTGGCAAATACACTTTTTGGGTAGGTGAATGTGGTAAGTATTTCTCACAAGATGTTTAATGGGGTGTAGGGACCTCGACCTCGGAATTGAGATTCAATGGGTGCAAACCACACCCGTACACCAGGCTACCTCAGCAGAAAAAGGCCCAACGCAAACGAACTTTTTTTAATCTTGTTGAAAAAAAAGTGGGTTTGCTGGAATCCTGGAATTCCGGACTTTGCAATGCATATTTTATTTTAGTTAAAATAGTTTTCGTGGTGGACTTTTGGAGATCCTGTAGTTGGTCAATTCCGGCCACGGCCCTCAATTCCGGCCAATTCCGGCCAAGCTATCGTATACCTTATCAGGATCAGTGCTCATATTCGTATATCTTAGGTAGTCATCTACCTATTGTGGTATTATGAAACCTCTTTGTCTGACACGAACACTTACATTGTTAAAGGCCTTCTACTCAGTCTCCTACCTGGCATCTATCAGTCTCCTACCTGCCTCCTACCAACCTCCTACCTGGCATCTACCAACCTCCTACCTGCCTCCTACCAACCTCCTACCTGGTATCTACCAGCCATATACAGTCTTTTTCAAAACGATTCAAAACACACTAGCAAATCGATTCGAACACACTAACAAATTTAAACAAATCAATAATTCAAAAACTTTCGTACCCTTTCGCACAGTCTTTCAAACCAAATGGCATAATGTTTCACACCAACTTTCATTAGAATTCAATACTCTGAAATCTTGAATCTGGACAATTACCTCATATATACTACATTCCTGTCTTGTGCAGTACCAATTAAGGGTCAAAACGGACGGACGGACGGACGGACGGAACTGGACTGGACTGGGTTCCTTGTGTAGATTCTTTGACTCCAGCTCAGCTAGGAATGCTGGGGAATCAGGTGGCCCATAGAGCAACCATGGTTTAAGGTCCAGAGGTCTCTTTTGACTGTAGGATACGGATCTCATTGTTTCATCAAGATAAGTGAACACTTGAGTTGATGTGTTTACTTCAGACATAGGCGGAGCCTCAATGTCAGTACAAGGAGATCTGGTGGGTCTGGATTTGGGAGGCATCTTGGTGTGTCTCCCTAGGTAGAGATATTCGATTAGGTCACTTATGAAAGGTGTGGCGAAGACCTCATTATATATTCGGCCTCGGCCTTCACT
This sequence comes from Metschnikowia sp. 00-154.1, assembly GCA_002370645.1. NCBI lineage: Eukaryota > Fungi > Ascomycota > Pichiomycetes > Serinales > Metschnikowiaceae > Metschnikowia > Metschnikowia sp. 00-154.1. Next base: position 73 of record NKZI01002060.1, on the reverse strand, counting down.
GACCCTTGGTTGTCAGGACAACCACGGGTGGGGAAACTAGTAGAGACGTGCCCTGCAAGCCTAGGGCGCCGTG
>NKZI01002057.1:0-10974 GCA_002370645.1 Metschnikowia sp. 00-154.1 | reverse complement strand
TAAGGCATATTATAGTATTCGAATATACAACTGATATAACTTTGTTTCACAAATCCCAAAGTCCTGCTTAAGTTCTAACAGCCTTAGCGGTCCACTAAGCTTCCTTCAGCAATGTTAAGTTGTTTTGACCAAAAGCACATGAAATCCAAAAGGTCAAAAATTTAAAAGGTCAAGAAATTCAACAGGTTAAGAAATTTAAAAGGTCAAGAAATTCAAAAGGTCAAGAAATTCAAAAGGTCAAAAAATCCAAAAGGTCAAAATATTTAAAAGGTCAAAAAATCCAAAAGGTCAAAATATTTAAAAGGTCAAAAAATCCAAAAGGTCAAAATATTTAAAAGGTCAAAAAATTCAACAGGTCAAAAAAATTAAAAGGTCTATGCTGATAAAAACTGTCTCACCAGTCCCTCAAATTCCAGAGATTCGCAGGTTTCACCAAAAATTTGAGCGATTCGCTTAAAGTTCGCTGCACCTCATGACATTTCAAAAGTCAAGTCACCAGTTAGTGCCTGCAAACTTTTATCAGTTCGTCTTAACTCCCTGGAGAAAATCCACAAGCTGAAACCAACCATGAAAAGTCAACCATGAAAAATCAATCATTTACGAGTTGCAGGCATGATACCCTATGCTACACAGTTCTAACGGAATACTCTCATAAGCATGATCTTGCTATGGCCAAATAAATTGACATCGAGGCTGGAGTGCCACTCCTCTACGGTCTCTATACTCTACATTCTCTATACTGTATATAGACTCTAAATTCTCTACAGTCTCTACAGTCTCTACAGTCTCTACAGTCTCTACAGTCTCTACAGTCTCTACAGTCTCTACAGTCTCTACAGTCTCTACAGTCTCTACAGTCTCTACAGTCTCTACAGTCTCTACAGTCTCTACAGTCTCTACAGTCTCTACAGTCTCTACAGTCTCTACAGTCTCTACAGTCTCTATACAAACTCCACTGTTCGATCCACCTTCGGTAGTGCTCTACCTATTGAGGTATTTTAAGCCTATTCTATCTAATCCTAATGGCCATTCTAATGGTAACGAAGCATGCAAACATGATATTTTACAATAGAGTAGTATGAAGAAACACTCTACAATATAGCAAAATATACAGCCACTTAGTAGAAAAGTAGTAGTAGTAAGTAGTAGTAGTAGTAGTAAGTAGTAGTAGTAGTAGTAAGTAGTAAGTAGTAAGTAGTAAGTAGTAAGTAGTAAGTAGTAAGTAGTAAATAGTATAGTATGGAATGGTATAGCATAGAGTAAAGTACAAGACTGGAGAGTAGAAGATCTCTATGATTTAAAGTATAAAGTAGTATATCATAAAGTACTATAGGATTAGATTGACTATATGCAGGACAATACCACGTCTAGAGGCATTATGAAGCCTACGTTGTCCGATGCTAACAGTGGCCATTCTATTGTGACATTCCTCTACCTGCATTTCTCCCTTTGCACCTAGCAACAACCGGTGGACTAGTCGATGTCGTTATCAAATACTTAAATAGCTCAAATTCCTCCTTCTCAAGAGTCACCGGCGAATTAACATACTGAACAGAGTACCTGACGTAACAACAATAATTTAGCAGCTATAATATACTACTAGGGTATACTACACTGCTATGTTGCAATGGTATACCTTACTATTGTACCATACTATACTTTACTATATTGTTAGATCCACCATAGGACAGCCCTGTCTATAGAGGTATGTTGTAGCCTCTCTGTCCGATTGTTACAAAGGCCGTGCCATTATTGTACGGAGTATTACGATGGGCGTGATGGAAATACTACGAAGCACCTGATACTGAGTTTACACCCTTCAAGGTGGGTTTGGCAAGGGCATCATAGTAGGTTTGCCAAGGGCATCATAGTAGGTTTGCCAAGGGCATCATAGTAGGTTTGCCAGGGTCATCATAGTAGGTTTGCCAGGGTCATCATAGTAGGTTTGCCAAGGTCATCATAGTGGAGTCTGTAATGGCAGTCATAATTCTTCATGCAATGATGGCTACCATTGTTCTAATGAAGAGTTTTTCAATGCCACATTTCTCTCAAAGTTATTTGAGCCGCTTCGGTTCCTCTCTGAGGAATCATCAACGAACATAGTTTCAGTTAGCCATAAATGTATCAAAGAATATAACATACACTATAATATAATATAATATATCATAGTACTATACGATCCAAAAGTTTAGAAGATACTATCGATAGAATTACACCACATTGAAAATCACTTCCTCGCCTATCGAGAGAGTTACATCAGAATACCTTAAGCCACTTTGACTAGGAGCAGTATTCAACTCCCCAATTATACTTGTACATTTTTTAGTAGCCTAAAAGGTTATGACGAATATATGTCTAGGACCATAACAGTAGTAGCATGATTGAGACCATTATCATGGTGATCAGAACGAAGACTATCATCTTGAGATTGTATGACTACCATAACTCATAACTACTTGACTATACTATTACCGTTAGATCCCTTATAGGCTAAGCTTTACATAGTAGTGTTATGTGCTTACACTGTGTAATGCTACCAATGACCATTGGGTAAAGGTACGACTAGAATTGGGACCAGAGTTCCAACTTATATAGTTTCTGAACTCTGCTAAACTTTCAGCATAAAGGTATTATCGTGGAACTGAACCATAGAGATATAATGAAGCCTACGCCGTCTAATGTAACAGTGGCTATTCCATAATGCCATCGTACTAGTCACCTTGATACAAAGCATCAGGGTGGAATGTGATAAACCCGAAGTTGAGGTCAGAATGTGATCAACCCAAGGTACCGGGATAATGTGTGAAGAATTTTCCCGCAAGGTCTTAGTAACAACCGGTAGAATACGCTAACTCTTAACTCCCCCACCGACTACTTAAGTAGTTCGATTCCCCCCTCTGGACAGTCATAGGCGAATGAACATAATAAACAGAGTGGTGTATCCATGTCTGATTACGCACTCTACCCCGACTGAAAAAAAGCTACTACTGAACCTCCCATAATCTTTTTTTTTCTATGCTAATACTCACAGTAATTTATCTGCAATCCTTAATTGGTCTAAATATATTTGGGTACGGATTTCGATGTGGCATTGGTTAAGGTTAGGTGGCATGGTCGGAATTGAGGTAAACCGGGGTTTGCGAAAAGGGAACAACACCCGTACACCAGGCTACCCCATAAGAAAAAGGCCCAACGCAAACGACTTTTTTTTCAACTTAAGAAGAAAAGAAGGAATTTCTTGAAATCTTGGAATTCCGGACTTCGTAATATATATTTTTTAGTCGAAAATCTTTGCGTAGTGGATTTTTGGAGGTCCAGTAGTTGAACAATTCCGGTCGCGGCCCTCAATTCCGGCCAATTCCGGCCAATTCCGGCCAATTCCGGCCAATTCCGACCAAGCTATTGCGTGCCATATTAGTATGTCAGAAAAAGTTAACAATACAGTATTATAGTATGCTGTCTAATTTTACTCTAGTGATTATTGAAAAGCCAAGCACATAGCAACACTGGCTGGATACGCTGTCCCCCGCAAACTACTTAAGTACCCGAATCTTCCAGAACCACCAGCAAATGAACATACTAAACAGAGTACCTGACGTAACAAAAAGAATCTAACATCTACATACTCTACATTCTCTATACAAACTGTACAGTCTCTACATAGTGCACAGAGATAATCTGTAGAGAAGTCAGTCCAAGTCCTTGTAAATATCAGTACCTCTACACTAATTAATATTGGTGGGTCTGGTGTCGAGAGACATCTTTGTATGTCCTCCTTCACTTAATATATATTTTTGGTGGTGCTAAAAAATAGCTGGGACTTGTTCTTTTATATTGGGGTGAGCCTTCACACTCACACTCACACTCACACTCACAAGGTCACGTGAGTGACTACAGTCTCAGAAAAACATTAGGTGCTGTTTTCTCAACATAATCCACAACTGTTTACAATTATTTAAAGGGGGGAACCTTCTCTCTCTTATATATCCTGGAGTATTCATTCCTGCACAAAACACCTGAACCAACAAGGGGAAAAAAAACAGGGGAACATTAAACAGGGCAACATGTAGGTATTCCCCCCAAAATACCTTACATCCGAGTACCCGAAATGGACTTCGTTTCCTAACATTCAGTATCTGACCTCTAAAGCCATGTGTGTGTGTGTGTGTGTTGTGTGTGTGTATCTTTGACCTCTAAGCTTTACCCGGTCGTGCGCGCACCAATCCGTATATTGCCACTATGCTCACCTTCACCCACTACTCACCACTACCCAAATTCACACTACCCAAATTCACACCACACCAAACCACACTCTTCCACCATGAACCACGACCCTTTCTCCTGGGGTAGACCCGACGATAGAGTGTATGGAAAATACAACCAGAACATTGCCAATGCCAGAAATTGCGGCTCTTCCAGTGCTTCTGGAGCAGAGTTTCCTTCTATGCACACCCAACAACCCATAATCACGGGAACTTCGGTGTTGGCGCTCAAATTCAAGAACGGAGTGGCTGTAGCAGCTGATAACATGGGTTCGTATGGGTCTCTTCTTAGATTCAATAACATTGAGCGCTTAATCCGCGTGGGCTCCGAGACTATAGTTGGCATATCCGGGGATATCTCTGATTTACAGCAGATTGAGAGGTTATTGCACCAATTGGAGACTAATGAGGAAATCTACGATACTGATGGAGGCCACAACTTGCGGGCTCCTCAAGTGCACGAGTACTTGACGCGTGTGTTGTACAATCGGAGGCTGAAGATGAACCCATTATGGAATGCGGTGATTGTGGCTGGTTTCAACGATGACAAAAGCCCCTTTTTAAGGTACGTGGACCTTTTGGGTGTGGCTTACGGATCATCGGCGCTTGCCACAGGTTTCGGCACCCATTTAGCTGTACCATTATTGAGGAAGTTGGTGCCTCATGATGAAGACTACGAAAAAGTCACTGAATCTGAGGCCAGAGACGCCATGACAACATGCATGCGTGTGTTGTACTACCGAGACGCCAGGGCCTCCGATAAGTACACGTTGGCGGTATTCAGCTACGAAGACGGCAAGATCAACTTATCGTTTGAGACCAACTTGAAGGTGGAGGACCAGAGCTGGAAGTTTGCCAAGAACGTCATTGGCTACGGCTCCAAGCAGCTATAATTGTACAGCATAATGGACTGATCAACGAAGGAGAGTGCTTGTTAGTTCGCTTTGGTTTGATACCTACCGCTTGAAAAGAGTCCAATTGAAGAATGTTTGGTTATGTGCAGAAACCCGCTAAGTGAAAAAGCTTTATTATACTGATCAGTTGTTCTTTACGAGACAAAAGAATCATTTGGTCAAAAGATTCTAAAGAGCTCTTTACAGACGACTGGTCCGAGATGTCGTGCTTGTACCGACTTGTAAGATGTGTCAAATGTCACCGGAGTTAGTAACAGGTTTGGGGTCCGTAAATTCCAGCAAATAGAGCTCTTGAATGATACTATATGAGAAAGCAATCGCAAGGTATTTCAATGTAAATTACTCTCAATTGAGGACTTGGTGGAAGGGTTCGGTAACTTATTCCAGGACTGCATGGTGAAGCGGACAAGAGCCCTGGTACACTCCACCATATTCCAATGATTCAAACCATCTCAAATATATTGTGAATAAAATGAGGTTCTAGTTCTGTGCAATGGAGTATATACAATAAGGAACTATGAAAGAATGAATACTAAGAGTGTACGGTCACAAATGACTGTTAAAGACTGAAAAAAAATAAATGTTTGGTACTGCATATAGCTCCTTTGGTAGAACCAGGCATGTTAGAATTAGAATTAGAATTAAAACTGTTATTTCCAGTATATGTAAGGTTGTAGGCACAGTAATATTCGAAAGCCTCACCGTCCAATCCTAACAATGGTCATTCCATAATACCAGCTCCCGAGTCACAATTGTACGAAGTACTAGGTTGAAATGTTATGAGCCCGAGGTACCAGGAAATGTGGAGAGTTTCCCCGCAAAACCTTAGCAGCTTTTAACCTATGTTTTAGTATATATTAATATACAGGGATACGTAAGTTATACCTTATAGGACCAAAGAGCGAGATGTGTCGAAGTGGGTGAAAACTCTCCACCCATTAGCAACCTGTACATAATAATTCATGTAGATTAGACAACGCATGTTCCGCAACTATAATTGCGGCACCAGGTGGACCATAAATTAACCATGGTGTGATATCCAGTGGATGAAGACCGAAGAACACTGTCCTCATAGCCTCATAAAGATATGTAAACACTTGAGGAGTGTTTACTTCCGGAGGAGAAGGAGAAGTAGAGATGTCAGTGTCCGTTGGGTTATTGGTGAGTCTGATCTTTGGAGGTATCTTGGAATGCCCCAGACAGATGATATTTAATTAGTTACTTAAAAGATGGATATGGTTCAGACTCCCTTATATATGTGGGAGCTCTACCTTCACTTCACCAGGCGGTTGTAGTAACCACAGGTGTATATGAAAAACAGGTGCTTATGAAAAACAGGTGCTTATGAAAAACAGGTGCTTGTTACCGCGCTATCCCTGCAAGCCATTGGGATACGGAGCGCGTTCACCTTATTACAGTGTTTTTCAAAACTATTCAAACCAGTGCGACAAAATGTTTCAAACTAGCGCGACAAAATGTTTTAAACCAAGAAGCCAGAATGGTTCATACTAGCGAGGCAACACGATTCAAATCAATAATTCAAAAAGTTTCGCATCCCTTCACACAGTCTTTCAAACCAAATGGACAAGTTGAGGTATACAGGATAAATAAATAAGGAAATCAATTTATGTTCCGTCCGTTCCGTTTTGACCCTTGATTGATATTGCAACACTCCTAAATGTGGTACAGCAAGATTCTTAAATGTGGTACAGCAAGATTCCAATATAGTACTGCAAGATTCCAATATAGTACTGCAAGATTCCAATATAGTACTGCAAGACTCCAATATAGTACTGCAAGATTCCAATATAGTACTGCAAGATTCCAATATAGTACTGCAAGATTCCAATATAGTACTGCAAGACTCCTAAATATAGTACATATGAGGCAATCGTCCAGATTTAAGATTTCAGAATACGTAGTTTCTTCAATGAATCAAAATTGGAGTGAAAAACATTACGCTATTTTGGATTAAAAGACTGTAAAGCAGGGATACGAAACTTTTTGAATCATTGGTTTGTTTAATTTTGTTAGTGTGGTTTGAACCATTTTGTCGCACTGGTTTGAACCATTTTGTCGCACTGGTTTGAACCATTTTGTCGCTCTAGTTTGAATAGTCTTGAAATACACTGTACAGTGTTTTTTTCAATAATTCAGTGGCCTGCATATAGTGCATCTACGAAGTACCTTGACTCCGTACACACTAGATACTCGTTGCCAGCAGCAACTGGCAGACTAGGACTCCTCTGTTCAACTACTTAAGTAACTCGAGTTTCTCCCTCTGGAGAAATATCGGCGAGTGAATATAGTAAACAGAGTTGTCTGATGTAACAACACAATCTAACATTATGTATAATATGCAGAGCATACCAAATGTGTACCAAGTATAGGTTCAAGTACTTGACATAGTATGGAGTATATTAGTTTCAAGCTATGTTTTAGTATATATTAATATACAGGGATATGTAAGTTGTACTTTACAAGACCAAAGTTTTATCTGAGATGTGAATAGAGTAAAAGGTTTTCACTTGGCAGTAACCTACACATAGTATATCACTGGTCTGCATACAACACACTACAAAGTACCTTGACTCCGTAAATGTCAACAAGTACCTAGCATGTACGGAGTCAGAGTACTTCGTGGATGGGTTGTATGTAGACCAGTGATGCACCGTGTGCAGGTCACTAGTGGGTTAAAACTGTTGAATATGCAAGATGCACTAACTTGTGTGTGCATGCAAGACGTCACATGCTTTCAACCTATGTTTTAGTATATATTGATATACAGGGATATGTAAGTTCTACCTTACAAGACCAAAGTGCGATATGTGCTGAAGTGGATGAAAACTCTTCACCCACTACGTTCCTGCACATAATGCTATCACTGGTCTGCATACAATACATCAGCGAAGTACCTTGACTCATTACATGCTAGGTACTTGTTGACACATGCAGTACAGGAAATATGAGTGAAGGGAGGCAGACGGAGATGAGAACTTCGTTAACAAATAAGGTTAGGCCAGAGCATGAATCTCCACGGAAAGCGTACGTGCCTAGAAGCAAGGAAGATACCTGTACTCAAGAAGATGGTATGCACAGAAGACCAAAACGATTGGCAGCTCAGAAATCTGAAAAAAATTGGTAATCTCTCAGATCAACAAGGAAACGTCGGATTGGGGTGTACGGATTTATCTCAAACAACTCACCATTTCAGGGGGGGTATATCTCATTGAGGATGATCCTGGTTTGAAGGGCTTTGAAAATAGAGAAATAGAACTGGCAAGGTGTTTGCAGACTAACTCTGATAACGAATTACCGAGAATTGATCTGTCAAAGATTGATTGGATTCGCACTCTAACAGCTCAACCGGTAGAACTCGAAGGGGTACCCAGGAGTTATAAAGACGCCATGCGTCTGAGGAGCAGGATCCTGTGGAATAAAGCGTGTGACAAAGAAATGCGTGCTCATCAAATAAACGGAACCTTTGATTTAGTCGAACTACCAAAAGGACGGAAACCAATAGGTGCCAAATGGGTATTCGCAAGAAAGGATAATGATGTACATAAAGCAAGACTTGTGGTCTTAGGAAACTTCCAGAAGGAAGGGATTGATTATCAAGAAACATTTGCACCCGTGATCAGATACGAGAGCTTAAGGATGGTCCTAGCTATTGCAATGAAACAAGGTTTAATAATAAAACAGATGGATGTCACAACAGCGTTTTTGAATGGAGTGTTAGAGGAAGAGATTTATATGCGGCAACCAGAAGGTTCTGTTCAACAAAGGAAAAGAACATTTAGTCCTTAGACTAAAGAAGTCCCTATATGGATTGAAGCAGGCCCCTCGCGTGTGGCATCAAGTCATTCACAAGGTTATCATGAAATTCGGTTTCAACAGATGTTTATCAGAACCATGTGTGTATTACAAGCCCCAAAAGGGGAAATTACTCATGATTGCACTATATGTTGATGATATATTGATCCTTGGACCAGATGACTCATGTGTAAAAGGGGTACTGTTGAACCTTACTAAGAACTTTGATATGAAGGACTTAGGTACACCAAAGAAATTCTTGGGAATGAACCTAGAAGTTGGGGACAAATCAATTGGATTGAACCTTGAAGATTACATTTACAAGCTAAAAGCGTATGCTGGAGAAGGGGGAATGCGGAATACTTACACACCAGGAAAACATAAAGAACGACTTCATGTGCTCACAGAGGAAGAACTGCAAGAAGAATGTGATGAAACAGAATACAGATCGATTGTGGGAAAACTTATGTTTGCGGCCAACACAGTAAGACCAGACATTGCATATCAGGCCCTGAACTTGGCGCGGTATTTGAGGGAGCCCAAAGCAAAGCACAAGAAAGCAGCCTACATGACTGTAAGATACCTACTACAGACCCCCAGAAAGGGGATTACATTCAAAAAGCAAAACAACTCGTTTCAGAAAGATCTTGAATGGTTTATGGAACAAAAGGAACACAACATAACAATTGAAGAGAAAGATGTGGAAGTGTTTGTGGATGCAGACTTTGCAACAAATACTGAAACAAGACAGTCCAGATCTGGGTATCTAATAATGTTTATGGGAGGTCTGATATCATGGTCGTCAAAATTGCAAAGAACCATAGCAACATCAACCACGGAGGCTGAGCTTTTTGGACTATATGAGGGGAGCAGAGAGGCAGTATGGTTGAGGAATCTCATAAAGGAGTTAAAGATAGAACAGAAGGATAAGACAATGTAAGTGTGGTGTGACAACAACCAATATAGTTGAACAAGTCTCGAACGGTGTGTTCAAGAAAGCAACAAGATATGTTGAGACTAAGTACTCAGCGATACTTCAGTATGTCGAGAGAGGGTTATTGAGGGTAACCTATATTGACACGAAATAGAACTTGGCAGATTTACTCACTAAAGGATTGGAAACACAGCAACATGAAAAGTTGACCTCCAGCATCTTACATGATCATTGAAGGCCAGATGAAAAGGTGTTTCATCTGAGGGGGCGTGTTGAATTTGCAAGATGCACTAACTTGTGTGTGCATGCAAGACGTTACTTGCAGTACAGGAAGTATGAGTGAAGGCTAGCATTAAAACCGGGTCTTGTCGTTAGGAAGAGTCAGGTTTGCTTCAGAGACAATGTATCAATAAGTCCGGTGCAGGAAGAAGGAGTCCAGGATGGAAAGGTATATATAGAGGAGAGTCAGCTCTTGGTTGAGCGGTATCATCATTGACCTGAATACTACAGACCTTCTAGTATACATCAGTAACACATCTAAACCCTGATAAAGAGAAAACTATGACTACTACTTCTCCATATCTCTTGGAGTTAATGGCCAACAATGACGTGACTGTTCCTGACTATGACAGTGTTATCTCTAACGCTCAACAAAAACCAACCTCGCACCGGCTAATCCACTTTGGCCTTGTAAGGTACAACTTACATATCCCTGTATATCAATACATATACTAAAATATAGGTTGAAAGTACATGCTAGGTGCTTGTTGACAATTAGAGGTAGAGCTACTTAATGAAATTTTATTATGATTACCTTGGAGATACTGTTAGACCCACCATGGGTAGTGTACTACCCATGTGGATGCTGAAACCCTGCACTGGTCGATCAGATGTTGAGCGGCCTTCGGCCCTCAATACGACTTCTATTCCTCTATGCCGGACCAGTCTATATAAGGTGCGATGGTTCTGTTGGAACACGCGACATGTGACTGATGAACTTGAGACCAGTACATGTGCGGGTACTGCATGCTCATGCCAAGCCATCCAGATG